>NW_026466336.1:0-12593 GCF_026875155.1 Cherax quadricarinatus
TGTGGGGGGGTTTTTGGTGCTGGTGCTGCTGCTGGTGTTGGTGCTGGTGCTGCTGCTGGTGTTGGTGCTGGTGCTGCTGCTGGTGTTGGTGCTGGTGCTGCTGCTGGTGTTGGTGCTGGTGCTGCTGGTGTTGGTGCTGGTGCTGCTGCTGGTGTTGGTGCTGGTGCTGCTGCTGGTGTTGGTGCTGGTGCTGCTGCTGGTGTTGGTGCTGGTGCTGCTGCTGGTGTTGGTGCTGGTGCTGCTGCTGGTGTTGGTGCTGGTGCTGCTGCTGGTGTTGGTGCTGATGCTGGTGTTGGTGCTGATGCTGCGAGGTGTTAGTATTGAAGACGCTCACAACAAGAACACAAGACTATAATAGCGACAATAACAGCAGAGTGACGACTTAAAGCAGTAAAGGGAGAGAGAGAGAGAGTAGAGAGAGAGAGAGAGAGAGAAGCAACAGGCAGAGAGAGAGAGAGAGAGAGAGAGAGAAAGAGAGGAGAGAGAGAGAGAGAGAGAGAGAGGAAGGAAGGAAGGAAGAAGAGAGGCAGGAAGGGAGGTAGGGGAGAGTTCAGGAAGGACAGGAGGTAGGCAGGGTGAGAGTGAGGTAGACAGGAATGTATTGAAGAAGGCAGGGAGACAAGTTGGGAGGGAAGACAGGAAGGAGGCTGATAGGGAGGAAGACAGGGAGAGAGGCAGAGAAGGAGGGAGACAGGGAGGGAGGGAGAGAAGCAGGGAGCCCACCTACCCGGAAGGTGGCCTTGGGTTCCCCTTCACCAGGGTCATTCACCCGATCTGTACACACATACACACACACACAGTGTGCTGCCATTCCTATTTTACATCAAAGCTACAACACCTCCTCCTCCTCTCGTTCAGCTCAAAACACAACAAGCCGGGTCGAATCCCGGGCTAGGCGAGACATGGGGCAACCCTAGCAACACATGTTGCCCCCCTGTTACCTAGTATTAAATAGGTACCTAGGAGTTAGGTTCCTAGGCGAAGGGGAAGAAGTTCACCCATAGTTAAAACGGGCACCTGGGTGTTAGTGGACTGGTGTGGGTCGCATCCTGGGTGTTAGTGGACTGGTGTGGGTCGCATCCTGGGTGTTAGTGGACTGGTGGGGGTTTCGCATCCTGGTGTTAGTGGACTGGTGTGGGTCGCATCCTGGGTGTTAGTGGACTGGTGTGGGTCGCATCCTGGGTGTTAGTGGACTGGTGTGGGTCGCATCCTGGGTGTTAGTGGACTGGTGTGGGTCGCATCCTGGGACAAAATTGATCTAATTTCCAGGAAATGCTCTGCTTAACAAAGGGCTTTCTATATAGTAGTATGTCACTGATGTCAGCTATGGTCTGTATAAGTTGTATCATGTACGTGTAGAAATAAAGATTATTATTATTATTATTATTATTATTATTGTTTTTTTATTATTTATTATTATTATTATTATTATTATTATTACTATTATTATTATTATTATTATTATTATTATTATATTATTATAGGGGAGGACCTAAAAAGAGCCAAATTGAAATATAACATTGACTAGGTGTCTCTGAAGGTGAACCTGCAGGTACTGTACTGAAGGTGAACCTGCAGGTACTGTACTGAAGGTGAACCTGCAGGTACTGTACTGAAGGTGAACCTGCAGGTACTGTACTGAAGGTGAACCTGCAGGTACTGCACTGAAGGTGAACCTGCAGGTACTGCACTGAAGGTGAACCTGCAGGTACTGTACTGAAGGTGAACTTGCAGGTACTGTACTGAAGGTGAACCTGCAGGTACTGCACTGAAGGTGAACCTGCAGGTACTGCACTGAAGGTGAACTCGCAGGTACTGTACTGAAGGTGACCCTGTAGGTACTGCACTGCACTGAAGGTGAACCTGCAGGTACTGTACTGAAGGTGAACTTGCAGGTACTGTACTGAAGGTGAACTTGCAGGTACTGTACTGAAGGTGAACCTGCAGGTACTGTACTGAAGGTGAACTTGCAGGTACTGTACTGAAGGTGAACTTGCAGGTACTGTACTGAAGATGAACCTGCAGGTACTGTACTGAAGATGAACCTGCAGGTACTGTACTGAAGGTGAACTTGCAGGTACTGTACTGAAGGTGAACCTGCAGGTACTGTACTGAAGGTGAACCTGCAGGTACTGCACTGAAGGTGAACCTGCAGGTACTGTACTGCACTGAAGGTGAACCTGCAGGTACTGCACTGAAGGTGAACCTGCAGGTACTGCACTGAAGGTGAGCCTGCAGGTACTGCGCTGAAGGTGAACCTGCAGGTACTGTACTGAAGGTGAACCTGCAGGTACTGTACTGAAGGTGAACCTGCAGGTACTGTACTGAAGGTGAACTTGCAGGTACTGCACTGAAGGTGAACCTGCAGGTACTGCACTGAAGGTGAACCTGCAGGTACTGCACTGAAGGTGAACCTGCAGGTACTGTACTGAAGGTGAACTTGCAGGTACTGTACTGAAGGTGAACCTGCAGGTACTGTACTTAAGGTGAACCTGCAGGTACTGTAACTGAAGGTGAACCTGCAGGTACTGCACTGAAGGTGAACCTGCAGGTACTGTACTGAAGGTGAACTTGCAGGTAACTGTACTGAAGGGGAACCTGCAGGTACTGTACTGAAGGTGAACCTGCAGGTACTGTACTGAAGGTGAACCTGCAGGTACTGCACTGAAGGTGAACCTGCAGGTACTGTACTGAAGGTGAACCTGCAGGTACTGTACTGAAGGTGAACCTGCAGGTACTAGTACTGAAGGTGAAACCTGCAGGTACTGCACTGAAGGTGAACCTGCAGGTACCTTACCGAAGGTGAACCTGCAGGTACTGTACTGAAGGTGAACCTGCAGGTACTGCACTGAAGGTGAACCTGCAGGTACTGTACTGAAGGTGAACCTGCAGGTACTGTACTGAAGGTGAACCTGCAGGTACTGCACTGAAGTGAACCTGCAGGTACTGTACTGAAGGTGAACCTGCAGGTACTGTACTGAAGGTGAACCTGCAGGTACTGTACTGAAGGTGAACCTGCAGGTACTGCACTGAAGGTGAACCTGCAGGTACTGCACTGAAGTGAATCCTGCAGGTACTTGCACTGAAGGTGAACCTGCAGGTACTGTACTGAAGGTGAACCTGCAGGTACTGCACTGAAGGTGAACCTGCAGGTACTGTACTGAAGGTGAACCTGCAGGTACTGTACTGAAGGTGAACCTGCAGGTACTGTACTGAAGGTGAACCTGCAGGTACTGCACTGAAGGTGAACCTGCAGGTACCTTACCGAAGGTGAACCTGCAGGTACTGTACTAAAAGGTGAACCTGCAGGTACTGCACTGAAGGTGAACCTGCAGGTACCTTACCGAAGGTGAACCTGCAGGTAACTGTACTGAAGGTGAACCTGCAGGTACTGCACTGAAGGTGAACCTGCAGGTACTGTACTGAAGGTGAACCTGCAGGTACTGTACTGAAGGTGAACCTGCAGGTACTGTACTGAAGGTGAACCTGCAGGTACTGTACTGAAGGTGAACCTGCAGGTACTGCACTGAAGGTGAACCTGCAGGTACTGTACTGAAGGTGAACCTGCAGGTACCTTACCGAAGGTGAACCTGCAGGTACTGTACTGAAGGTGAACCTGCAGGTACTGCACTGAAGGTGAACCTGCAGGTACTGTAAATGAAGGTGAACCTGCAGGTACTGTACTGAAGGTGAACCTGCAGGTACTGTACTGAAGGTGAACCTGCAGGTACTGTACTGAAGGTGAACCTGCAGGTACTGCACTGAAGGTCAACCTGCAGGTACTGTACTGAAGGTGAACCTGCAGGTACTGCACTGAAGGTGAACCTGCAGGTACCTTACCGAAGGTGAACCTGCAGGTACTGTACTGAAGGTGAACCTGCAGGTACTGCACTGAAGGTGAACCTGCAGGTACTGCACTGAAGGTGAACCTGCAGGTACTGCACTGAAGGTGAACCTGCAGGTACTGTACTGAAGGAGTTATGGTCGAGTCACACAGTCAAGAGTCACAGTCAAGAGTCACAGTCAAGAGTCACAGTCAAGAGTCACAGTCAAGAGTCACAGTCAAGAGTCACAGTCAAGAGTCACAGTCAAGAGTCACAGTCAAGAGTCACAATCAAGAGTCACAGTCAAGAGTCACAATTAAGAGTCACAGTCAAGAGTCACAGTCAAGAGTCACAGTCAAGAGTCACAGTCAAGAGTCACAGTCAAGAGTCACAGTCAAGAGTCACAGTCAGGAGTCACAGTCAAGAGTCACAGTCAAGAGTCACAGTCAATAGTCACAATCAAGAGTCACAGTCAAGAGTCACAGTCAAGAGTCACAGTCAAGAGTCACAGTCAAGAGTCACAATCAAGAGTCACAGTCAAGAGTCACAATCAAGAGTCACAGTCAAGAGTCACAGTCAAGAGTCACAGTCAAGAGTCACAGTCAAGAGTCACAGTCAAGAGTCCAGTCAAAAAAGTCACATCAGAGTCACAGTCAAAGTCACAGTCAAAAGTCACAATCAAAATTCCCCAAACAAGAGTCCAAACAACAGTCACACAGTCAAGAGTCACAGTCAAGAGTCACAATCAAAGTCACAATCAAGAGTCACAGTAAGATCAACAGTCAAGAGTCACAGTCAAAGTACACAGTCAAAAGTCACACAGTCAAGAGTACAGTAAGATCACAGTCCCCAAATTTACACAGTCAAGAGTCACAGTCAAAGTCACACAGTCAAGATCACCAGTCAAGAGTCACAGTCAAAAGGGGGCCAGTCAAGAGTCACAGTCAAGAGCCACAGTAAGAGCACCAGTCAAGAGTCACAGTCAAGAGTCACACAGTCAAGAGTCACACAGTCAAGAGTCACACAGTCAAGAGTCACAGTCAAGAGTCACAGTCAAGAGTCACACAGTCAAGAGTCACACAGTCAAGAGTCACAGTCAAGATCACAGTCAAAGTCACATCAAGAGCCCCCACAGCAAAGTACACAGTCAAGAGTCACAGTCAAGAGCACAAATCAAGAGCACAGTCAAAATCACAGTCAAGAGTCACAGTCAAGAGCACAGCAAGAGTCACAGCAAGAGTCACACATCAAGAGTCACACAGTCAAGAGTCACATCAAGATCAAGTCAAAGCCACAGTCAAAGAGTAACACATCAAGATCACAGTCAAAAGTCACAGTCAAAGGGGTCCGTCAAGACTCACATCAAGAGTCACACAGTCAAGAGTCACAGTCAAGAGTCACATCAAGAGTCACAGTCAAGAGTCAGAGTCAAGATCACAGTCAAGAGTCAAATCAAGAGTCCACAGTCAAGAGTCACAGTCAAAAGTCAAGTCAAAGTCCGTCAAGAGTCACACAGTCAAAAACAAAACATCAAGAGTCACGTCAAGGTCAAATCAAGACCCCAGTCAGAGTCCAAAAAAACCCCAAAGGGTTAAGAGTCACAGTAAGGGGTCACAGTCAAGAGTCACAGTAAATCACAGTCAAGATCACAGTCAGGGGTCACGTCAAGAGTCACAATCAAGAGTCACAGTCAAGAGTCCCCCAATCAAGATCACAGTCAAGAGTCACATCAAAAGTCAAAGTCAAGAGCACAGTCAAGAGTGTCCCCACAGTCAAAAAGGGGGTCACAGTCAAGGCACAGTCAAGAGTCACAGTCAAGAGTCACGTCAGAGTCACGTCAAGAGTCACAGTCAAGTCAAGTCAGGGGTCACAGTCAAGAGTCCACAGTCAAGAGTCAAGTCCAAGTCACTCAAGAGTCACAGCAAGAGTCAAGTCAAGAGTCACGTAAAAAATCAAACACAAACAAAAAATCAAGAGTCCAAAAGAGTCACAGTCAAGAGTCACAGTCAAGAGTCACAGTCAAGAGTCACATCAAAGACTCAAAGTCCCAAGAGTCACAATCAAGATCCAGTAAAGTCCCCAAATCAAGGTCACAGAAAAGTCCCCAGTCAAAGTCCCAAAAAGTTCACAAACAAAAGTCACAGTCAAAGCACAATCAAGGTCACGGAAAAAGTCACAATCAAGAGTCCAATAAAAAAGTCAAAAATCACAAAATCCAAAAAGTCACAAACAAGATAACAACAAAAGTCCCCGTCAAAGTCCCAAAATCAAGAGTCACAGAAGAGCACCCTCAAGATCCATCAAGAGTAAAAGTAAGAGTCACACAGTCCAAAAGTCACAGTCAAGACACAAATCAAGAGTCCCTCTACCAGTCAAATCAAAATCAAGAGCAAGTCAAAAAGTACACAGGACAAAATCAAAGTCAACAAGAGCACAGTCAAGAGTCCCCAAAGTCACACAAAGAGTCAACATAAGATCACATCAAAAAGTCACAGTCAAGGTCACAGTCAAGAGTCAACAGTAAAGCACACTCAAGAGTCAAGTCAAGAAAATCCAAACACAGCAAAGTCACAGTCAAGATCAAAATCAAAAGTCACAGTCAAGAGTCACAGTCAAAAGTCACACAGTCAAGAGTCACACAGTAAGAGTCACATCAAGAGTCACAGTCAAGGCCCCAGTCAAGAGTCCCACAAAGTCAACAAAAGCACAGTCAAGAGTCCCCCGTCAAAAGTCACAGTCAAGAGCACAGCAAGAGTCAAGTCAAGATCCAGTCAAGAGTCCGTCAAAAGTCACAGTCAAGATAAAAGTCAAAAGCACAGTAAGAGTCACATCCCAAAAGTCAAGTCAAGATCACAGTCAAGAGTTCAAACACAGTCAAGAAATCACATCAAGAGTCACAGTCAAGAGTCACAGTCAAGATCACAGTCAAAAAGAAAATCACACAGTCAAAAAGTCCAGTCAAAAGTCACAGTCAGGTACTCAAGAGTCACAGTCAAGAGTCACAGTCAAAAGTCACAGTCAAATCCATTCCAAAGGTCACAATAAAAGTCCCCGTCAAGATCACAATCAAGGTCACAGGGTCAAGGGTGTCGGAAATCAAACACATAAGAGTCACAGTCAAAAGTCACAGTCAGAGTCACAGCAAGAGCAAGTCAAGAGTCACCAAAATCCCAAGAGTCACAGTCAAGAGTCACAGTCAAGAGTCACAGTCAAGTAAATAAAAACCAAACAAAGTCAACAAAATCACAGTCAAATTAGAGTCACAGCGAGTTCAAGAGTCACATCAAGAGTCACAGTCAAGATCACAATCAAGAGTACAGTCAAGAGTCACATCAAGAGTCACAGTCAAAATCACGTCAAAAGTCACAGTCAAGAGTCCAACAAAATTTCCCAAGATCCCAGTCAAATCACAGTCAAGATCACAGTCAAGATCACAAACAAAGTCAAAATCAAGAGTCACGTCAAAGCCCCACATAAGAGCACAGTCAAAAGTCACAGTCAAGAGTCCCCCAGTCAAGGTCACAGTAAGAGTCACATCAAGAGTCACAATCCAGAGTCACAGTCAAAGTCCCCAGTCAAGAGTCACAAGCAAGAGTCCAATCAAGAGCACAGTCAAGAGTCCACAGTCAAGAGACACATCAAGAGTCACAGTCAAGGTACAGTCAAGAGTCCCCAGTCAAAGTCACAGTCAAAGTCCCCAGTCAAGTCACATCAAGATCACACAAGAGTCCACAGTCAAAGTCACACAGTCAAGAGACAGCAAAAGCCAATCAAGAGACCCTTTTAAGAGTACCGTCAAGAGTCCCACAACCAAAAGTCAAGGTCCAGTAAGAGTCACACAGAGCCCCAGGGCAAGAGTCAAGTCAAGAGTCACAGTCAAGAGTCCCCACTAAAAAGGGCACAGCAAGAGCACAGCAAAGTCACAATCAAAGTCACAAATAAGAGTCACAGCAAGAGTCACAGTCAAGGTCACCCGTCAAGAGTCACAATCAAGAGTCAATCAAGAGTCACAATCAAAAGGGCACCAAAAAGTCCCCCAAAAAATCACAGTCAAAGTCCATTTAAGAGTCCAGTAAGAGTCACATCAAGAGTCACAAAAAAAAATTCAAGAGTACACAAAACAAGTCAAAAGGGAAAATCCAAAATCCAAAAGTTCCCCAATCAAAGTCACCCGTCAAAGTCCCCACAGCAAGAGTCACAGCAGAGTCACATCAAGAGTCACAATCAAGAGTCCAGTCAAGGTCCCCAGTCAAGAGTCACAGTCAAGGTACACTCAAGAGACACAGTCAAATCACGTCAAAGTCCACGTCAAAGTACCTAAGAGTCACATCAAGAGTCCCCAGTCAAGAGTCCACAGTCAAAGCCCCATCAAAGTCACATCAAAAGTCAATCAAGATCCCCCAGTCAAAAGTCCCCGAGTCAAGGGGTCCCCAGTCAAGAGTCCCCATCAAGAGTCCCCAGTCAAGAGTCCAGTCAAGAGTCACATCAAAAGTCACCCAAATCAAGAGCCACAGTCAAAAGTCACGCAAAGTCACAGCAAAAAGTCACATCAAGATCACAATCAAGAGTCCACATTTAACCAGTCAAACAATAAGAGTCACAGTCAAAAGTCACATCAAGTCCATAAGAGTCACAGTCAAGAGTCCCCCGTCAAGAGTCACAGTCAAAAGTCACAAGTCAAGAGTCACATCAAGAGTCACATCAAGACCCCAGCAAGAGTCCCCAAACCAAAAAAGTCCAAAAATCACAGTCAAAAGTCACCCGTCAAGGTCCCCCAGTCAAAAAGTCCCAGTCAAGAGTCACAGTCAAGAGCACAGTCAAGAGTCACAAATCAAGATCACAGTAAGAGTCACAGTCAAAGTCACACAGTCAAGAGTCCCCAGTCAAGAGTCAAACACAGTAAGAGTCCCCCAGCAAGGTCCCCAGTCAAGAGTCCCCGTCAAGAGTCCAGTCAAGAGCCAAGAAGAGTTTTACAAGTCAAGAGTCACAGTCAAGAGTAAAAGTCAAGATCCATAACACGTCAAGTCACATCAAGAGTCACAGTCAAGGTCACAGTCAGGGGTCACAGTCAAGGGGGTCACACAAGAGTCACATCCCAAAAGCACAACAAGAGTCCCCGTCAAGAGTCCACAGTCAAGAGTCACAGTCAAGAGTCACACAAGAGCCCGTCAAGAAAGTCGACACAGTCAGGAGTCCATCAAGAGTCACAGTCAAGAGTCACAGTCAAAGTCCAACAAAAGGGCAAGTCAAAGGGCCGCAAGGGGCACAGTCAAGAGTCAAGTCAAGAGTCACATCAAGAGTCACAGTCAAGGTCACAATCAAGAGTCCCCAGTCAAGGTCCCCAGTCAAGAGTCCTCAAAATCCCCCCAAGAGTCACAGTCAAGAGTCACAGTCAAGAGTCCACAAAATCCAAGGTCACAGTCAAGAGTCACAGTCAAAAGCACAGAAAGGTCACAACAAACAAATCAAAGTCACATCAAAGTCCCCAGTCAAAGGGCCAGCAAAAGTCACAAACAAGATCACAACAAAAGTCACCGTCAAGAGCCCCAGTCAGGAGTCACGTCAAGAGTCACAAACCAAGAGTCCACAGTCAAAAAGTCACATCAAGAGTCACGTCAAAGTCACAAGTCAAGAGTCAAGTCAAGAGTCCCAGTCAAGAGTCAAAGTCAAGAGTCCCCAGTCAAGAGACGTCAAAAACATCAGATACACAGTCAAGAGTCCACGAAGGAATCAAGGTCCACAAATCAAAGTCACAATCAAGAGTCCCGTCAAAAGTCCCCAGTCAAGGTCACAGTCAAGAGTCCAGTAAGATCACAATCAAAGGGCCACAGTCAAAAATCAAAAATCAAAAAATCACATCAAGAGTCACAGTCAAAGTCACAAATCAAGAGTCCCCAGCAAAGTCACAGCAAGAGCACGCAAAAGTCACATCAAGAGCAATCAAAATCAATGAGTCACAGTCAAAAGGGCACAGTCAAAGTCACAGTAAGAGTCACAATCAAAATCACCAAAACAAGATCACAGTCACAGTCAAACACAGTCAAAAGTCCACAGTCAAGAGTCCGTCCACATCAAGTCACATCAAGAGTCACGTCAAGGTCACCAAAAGTCAAGGCACAGTCAAGAGTCCACAAAATTCAAGAGTCACAAAATCAAGAGTCACAGTCAAAGAAGTCAAGGTACACATGAGTCCTCAAAAACACAGTCAAAAGTCACAGTTTAAGAGCACACGTCAAAGTCCCCCACAGCAAAACACAGTCAAAATCAAAAGTCAAGAGTCACAGTCAAAGCACAAACAAGAGTCACACAGGTCCAAAAAGGGCACAGTCAAGAGTCACGTCAAGAGTCACAAGTCAAGAGTCCCCAGTCAAAAGTCCCCAGTCAAGAGTCACAGCAAAGTCCACAGTCAAAAGTCCAAGTCAAGAGTCACAGTAAAAGTCACATCAAAAAGTCACAGTCAAGGTCACAGTCAGAGTCACACATCAAAAGTCACACAGTCAAAGTCACAGTCAAGAGCACAGTCAAAAGTCACAGTCAAAAGTCACGTCAAAAGTCACAGTCAAGAGTCCACGTCAAAGTCACAGTCAAGAGTCCCTCAAAAGGCCAAGAAAAATCACATCAAAATCAAAGTCAAAGACAGTCAAAGTCACAGTCAAGAGTACACAGCAAAAGGCACAGTCAAAAGTCAAAAGTCCAAAAGTCCAGTCAAGAGTCCCAAGAGTCCAGTCAAGAGTCCACAGTCAAGAGTACACAGTCAAGAGTCACAGTCAAGAGTCACACAAGAGTCCCCCGTCAAGATCCCCCCAAAATCAAAGTAAAATCACAGTCAAGAGTCACAGTCAAGAGTCACATCAAGAGTCACAATAAGATTCCCCAAACACATCAAGAGTCCCATCAAGAGTCACATCAAGAGTCCCAAAAACAGTCAAGAGTCCACAGTCAAGAGTCACAGTCAAGAGTCCAGTCAAAGAGTAAACACAGTCAAGAGTCCCCGTCAAAAGCACAGTAACGTCACGTCAAGAGTCCCAGTCAAAAGGGCACAAATCAAGAGTACAGTCAAAATCACAGCAAGAGTCACCAAAACCTCAATAGTCAAACACCCGTCAAGAGTCACAGCAAGAGTCCAGCAAAGCCCCATCCAAAAGTCACAGTCAGAGTCCCGCAAAAACCCAAAAGTCCAACAAAATCAAAGTCAAAACACAGTCAAAAGTCCATTTAAGAGTCCATCAAGGTCACAGTCAAAATCACAGTCAAGAGCACATCAGAGCACAGTCAAAGTCACAGTCAAGAGTCCATCAAAAGTCACAGTCAAGAGTCACATCAAGAGCCCCAGTTTTAAAGTCACATCAAGAGTCAATCAAAGCACACAGTCAAGAGTCACAGTCAAGAGTCACAGTCAAAACATAAAGTCCAGTCAAGAGTCACAACCAAGAGTACCAGTCAAGAGTTTTACAAAAGTCAATAAAACCCCAGTAAGAGTCACAGTTCAAGGTCACAGTCAAGAGTCCAAAAGTCAAGAGTCCCCAGTCAAGGGTCACAGTCAGATCACAGGCAAGAGTCACGTCAAGATCACAGTCAAGATCACATCAAGAGTCACAGCCAAAAGTCACAGTCAAGAGCACGAAAAGTCAAACAGTCCAAAAGTCACAGTCCCAAAAGTCACAGTCAAGAGTCACAACAAGAGTCCAGTCAAGAGTCCAGTCAAGAGCACCTTTAAGAGTCACAGTCAAGAGTCACAGCAAAAGTCACAGTCAAAACAGGGCAAAGTCCAGGAAAACACCCGTAAAAGTCACAGTCAAAAGTCACAGTCAAGAGTCCACAGTCAAGGTCACAGTCAAGATCACAGCAAAAGTCACAGTCAAGAGTCACAGTCAGGTCACAGTCAAGATCCACATCAAAAGTCACACAGTCAAGAGTCCCCAGTCAGAGTCACATCAAGAGTCACGTCAAGAGTCACAACAAGATCACAGCAGAGTCACAGTCAAAAGTCACTTTAAGAGTCACAGTCAAGAGTCACGTCCCCAAATCACAGTCAAGATCACAGTCAAGTCCAGTCAAGAGTACATCAAGAGTCCAGTCAAAAGTCACAGTCCCAAAAGTCACACAAGGTCAAGCAAAACACAGTCAAGAGTCACAGTCAAGAGTCCAGTCAAGAGCACAGTCAAGAGTCACAGTCAAAAGTCACAGTCAAAGGGGCCCCAGTCAAGAGTCACAGTCAAGAGTCAAAAACCCAAAATCACAGTCAAGATACATTTTAAAAGTCACAGTAAGAGTCACAGTAAGGTAAGCAAAAGTCACATCAAGAGTCACAGTCAAGAGTCACAAACAAGAGTCCAGTCAAGATTTACAGTAAAAAGTCCTCAAGATCACAGTCAAGAGTCCAGTCAAATCAAGTCAAGGTCACAGCAAGGGGTACATCAAGATGCCGACACAGCAAGGTCACAGTCAAAAGTCACAGTCAAGAGTCCATCAAGAGTCAAGTCAAGAGTCACAGTCAAGAGTCACATTTTAAGAGACCATTTTCAAGAGTCACAGTCAAGAGTCACAGTCAAGAGTCACAGTAAAGTACGTGAAGAATTTTTTTTTCAATTTTAAAAAATTTTCACAAGGCAAATTTTTAAAAAAAATTTTTTAAGAAAAAAAAAATTAAAATATCAAGTAAAGAAAATAATAAAAAAACCCCAATTTTAGATTAAAACCAGAGTCCAACTTAAAAGTACACGCCCCCAGCACCCTCAACCACAGTTTTTTCCATACCCCCAGGTTTTT
>NW_026466337.1:0-13755 GCF_026875155.1 Cherax quadricarinatus
CTCTCATGTACTCATTCTTTCTCTCTTCATTTATTCTTTTTTAATCTCATTTACTTACTTTTGACCCACATTAACTACAAAATTTTAAAGGTAAGTAAGATGAACGTATATACATTTTATCGTTTGGGGATGCTTAAATACATAAAAGTATGTGTGGGTGGGGTGGCCTGGTGAGGTACCGGCTATTACAATACATACCACACTGATTTCTTACAATAAAAACTACTTGTCCCCCCATTTTTAAGACTATAAATATTTTAAGGTAAGTAATGAGGCACTATGGTGTATTGTATTTTTTTATTGTTTTTTGATGCCGGGTTTTCATTGCTAACATAATATAGTTAGTGAAAAACTTTTTAAATTTGTGTTTGTATGCTTTTTGTAAGGGGAAAAAAGGGGTGTTCCTTTTTTCGGCGGTTTTTTCCCTTTTTACGGCGGTAGCCGGGAACCCTAACCCCCTAAATGGGGCCCTTCCGTACATAGAACTAATTAAAACAGATAAGGTAATAGTACATAGTAATTTTTACTTAAAATTTAAACATAGAAAGGGTTACTGTTTTACAATCTTTTTTGGGACCTAATAAATTTATGTATACGGGTAACAAAATAAAATTTACAAGGAATGGTGCAGGTGGTAATATTTTATGGAAGGGAGAATTAAAAGCCAGGGGGTCAAAGATAAAACTACCAGAATGTTTGGTGATTTGGTTAATATTGGAGATAAGATGGTTTTTTAGCAGGTCCAAAATTTAAAGTTTCGGGGAAACCTTTGGGTTGTTCCGGAAAGGGGATTTTTCAGATCTTTGGCCCCTTTAGTGCATAGCGTTCTTGCATAGTGAAAGTTTTACTCGAGGGTGAAAAAAGGGCCTTATTGCCTTGTATTGTACGGGGCATCGTTGTAACTGCCGAGGAGTATTTTTTGGGGGGGGGGTTACAGGGGGGTTTAAAATTTCTGGTACGTGGCCCCCCGGGTTAACGATATTTTTTCACTCCAAGTATGTCAGGGGCCAGTAGACCGAATTATTCCCATAGAAAATTGTGAATAGATTTGTCCCTTTCAGACCCCCAAACATACACGTACAAACGCACTTACATAAATACACTTACATAATTGGTCGCAATTCGGAGGTAATCGTTATGCGGGGGTCCCTGTATGTAGTAGGCACAATAATAAAAGTGTATGTCTTTGTATATTTAGCAAGTTGAGTCTTTTAAAAAAGTGGTGGGGTGTGCTGTCTAGCACAGGAGCTGGTTATTACTCGCACAGCAGCTTTTGTTGGATTATTAAGAGTCTAAGGGGGTTGGCTGTGGTAGAGCCCCGGGCAACAGATCCCATAGGTGAGGTAAGGATATATTAGAGAGTGGTACAAGGTAAGGAGAGTCGTTTTTGGTACATAATAGCTATCTTGGAAAGGATTCCAAACTGATTGGAAATTTTCTTGGCTGTGTGAGGGTATGGGATGAAATTTAAGATTACAGTCAAGGAAAAAAGACCTAGAAATTTGCCGTCCGTGTGTCTTCTATGGGGAACCAATTTAACAGTATGTGAGTTGAATATTTGAGGCTCTTTTGGGCAAACAGCATGAAGTAAGTTTTTTCTATGTTAAGTGTGACTTTGTTGGTCATCATCCAAGCATATATCTTTAGCAGTTCATTGCTTACAGTGTTTTCAAGCACAGTGGGTCTGAATGGGAGTAAGACAAATGTAGTGTCTCTGCGAATAGAACTGGTGTAAGGAGTTGGGATGCAGTGGGGAGAATCATTGATGTAGTGAGAAAGAGGATGGGCCTAGGACATTACCTTGGGGTACTCCTACAGCTACAGGTTGGACAATGGAATTGACTCCATTTGTATGTGCATATTGGTGTCTGTCATTAAGATAGGATTTTAAATAGTCAAGAGAATGTCTCTTATGCCATAACTGAATCATTATGGCATAAGAGAGCATTCTCTTGACTACCTAAAATCTTAACGACAGGGCACCAGCATGCACATGCAAGAGATTGTGGTCAACTGTGTCAAAACGCTTTTTCTTTGGGCGACAAAAAGCCCCAGGGGAAAATTCATTTTTAAACGAGAGCTGTGTATATTAGGTCAAGCATTTGTATAATAGCACATTTGTGCTTTTTTTTGGTCTAATCCAAAATGGCATGGGTTAAGTATGTTGTTGGATGTAAGGTAGGAGTAAGTCGCTTGTGTATTATTTTTTTAAATATCTTGGAAAATAAGGGAAGTTTGATATGGGTCTGTAATTGTTCAAATCAGTTGGATCTCCACCTTTGTGGATCGGGGTGACCCTTGCTGTCTTGAGCATGGATGGGAAGGTTGAGGAAGCTATAGATTTGTTTAAACATTGTTGCAATAATGGGCGACAGTTCTGGTGCGCTTTTTTATATTGAATGGTGGCAAGTTATCTAGATCACCTGTTTTGTTTTTAATGATTTAATGATGAGTTTAGACTTCAGTGGGATTAGTTGGAGCTAGGAATAGAGTGTTTGGATAGTTGCCAGTGAGGTACTTGCTCGGATGGGTATTTGAGCTAGGCATTTGGCTCACTAGCTTTGATTCTGCGGCAGAGAAGAAGATATTAAATTTGTCGGCCGTGTCTATAGGTTACATGTGAGGTTCATCTGGTTTAGTTAAGTCTATCTCTCTTCTTCCAGTCGGTTTTCTTGAGCCCAAAATTTTGGAGAGGGTTTGCCAGGTACTTTTCATGTCACCTTTCATTTCACTAAATCTATTTTCATAATGCATTTGCTTTGATTTACGTATTAGTTTTGTTAGTATTGATGTGTATCTTCTAGTAAATTCTTTAGTAATTAAGCCTAATCTGAACTGCTTTTCAATTTGGTGTTTTTTATTAATCGATTTGAGGATGCTTCTAGTTAGCCATGGGCTGTTTAGCCTCTTTTCTGTGATCTGTTTCGTTTTGACTGGGCAATGTTTGTTGTAGAGGTTTAGGGTTTTATGTAAAAAAATTTTTGATATCTTTATCAATATTATTACTGTCATTTAGCTCTCTCTGCCAATCAGTGGCACCTAGAGCTAGTTTTAGGTTGTTTATTGATTTCTCGTCATGCAGGCGAAATGAGATCTTTCTTGTTTCTTGAGGCAGTTTAGAAAAGTTGGTTATGAGAAAGGTAGGATAGTGGTCTGTGGTGTTATCTGTGATTATACATGTTTGTAGTAGGGATATTATGTTGGTCCAGATATAGTCGAGTAACAAGGCACTAGCGTCAGAAATTCTTGTTGGCTTTGTTATAGTGGGTAGCAATAAGCTGTTGTTCATAGCATTTGTGAAATCAACTACTGGAGGGTCAGTTGCTTGGATAAGGTTGATGTTGAAATCTCCTGCTAGTATCAGATGGTGTTTATTCAACTCTGACTCAATTATCATGTTTCTAAGATTATTGCTAAAAGTGTAAGTGTTTGAGTATGGTAGTCTGTAGACTGCACCAACTGCTATAGGTTTCTTAAGTGTTCTTGATGTGAATTTAGCTATTATATATGCGCCGTTTCCGTCCCGTACATTAGTTGATTTCACACATTCTAGTTCATCAGAGTAATAGATGGCAGTGCCGCCTCCTGATTGGTCGGGCCTACAGTTATGTAAGGCTGTGTAACCAGGTATGGTAATATGTCTGTCAGATCTTGTCTGAGCTAGTCTTCAGTAAGTACAGGTCCACCATCACAAAACCGGCAACAGTTATTCGGTTCCTTCGGTTATTCGGCACTAATTTTGGCTAGCATAATTTTAAATTTCCAGGATCGCCACACCAACCTGCTGGTACTGTTTGGTGGTGCTACTTGCTGCATAAGTCATTCCAATTTCTTTTTCTCTATTTATTGTTTTAACCTGCTTACTTTTAGCCCTAGCCATGGTTCCAATTTAATTTAAAAAAAATGCTTCTCATTATGTAAAGCACCTACACAGTACATTTTTTCCATTAAAGATAAGGTGGCTTTAAACCCCACGTGGGTTTGTCATGGCTCAGTCTCATAAAGCAGGAGAATATGCTTTATTTTTTACGTAATATCAACACTACAGTTTAAATTTGCCTATCACAATTGTTTAAATTATGACAAAAAACAATATAAATAACAAAAAAAACATTTTAAAATACCCCAGAATAAAAAATATTTGGCATAATACGGCCCAGTTCGACGGAGGTAAAAAAGGGGATAGGGATACAAAAACCATTCCCCCTATCCATGTTTGGTGGCTGTATTAGAAAAAAAGGGGTTTGTACCCACAGGAATAACTGTGTTTATCCCACTCGTTTACGGGCCACCAAAAACATGAAAAAAAAAATTTTATTTTCTCTCTTAGTTTATCCCCACTTTGGGCAAAATTTGTGAAAGGGGAACCCTGGGGGAAAAACCTAAAAAAAAGTAAATTTTGGCCCTTTTTTTTAGTACCTGGCTTGGGTTAGCCCCCATATTTTTTTTGGGTTTAACTATTCGATTCCCAGCCAGGGTAGAAACATTAGGTGTGTTTTTTTACACCTTTGTCTATGTTTCCCCCATCATTAAATGGGTACCTGGGGGGTTTAGCCGATAGTGTGGGTGTTTTTCCTGAGACACGCCCTAATTTTCTTGAAATACTTTTGCATAACAAGCGGCTTTCTATATAGTAGTATTTTCACTGTTTGAAAAAAGCAAATGCCCTGTATCCCTTGAAACATGTACGTGTAGTAAAAAAAAGTATTATTTTTATTATTTTTAAATTATTATTATTTTTAAATTTTTTATTATTATAATTATATTATTTTCTCAGTTTTTTTTGTTGGGTTATCTTACAAATTTGGGAAATTTTATGATGGAAAGATACTTTTTCACGTACCCCAAAAAAAGAAAAAAATCGACCATAAATAGCGGAGTTCATTTTCTCAGCCATTAGGGGGGGCCCGTTTAGCGGTATATTTTTGGGATGGTTGTTTATGGTTATATTCTCATTTTTTCGGCCCTTTTTTTTGTAGAATGAAAGAAAATATTACAAAAATTTAGTTTATGATTTTGATTGCTTTCATGATAAAAAGTCCCTTGAAATTGCGTTCACAGTCGCAAAAATTTTTTTTCTATTTTTTAGCAAAAGCTCAAGAGTAAACAAATGACTTTACGTCACAGCCCTAATACCTGTCCCCCCTGCCAGAAAAAACCCCCAGTACGGACTAAAGGGAATGGGCTTGACTTTTTTTTATACAGTTATTACAATAATGCAGCAGTCTCCATAACAGTAAATCTTCTTTTTTTTTGTGAAAAAAAATTTCCCAAATGGTAAGAAAGGGTTTAATATAAGAGGGGCCTGTAGCCGTGACTAATGAACAGAGAAAAGGGGGGGGGGGGGGGGGGGGGGGGGGGGGGTTATTTTAGTCCCGGGAAAATGTCTGCATTGTTTTTTTGGGAAACCCAAATTTTGAAAATTTGGCATCTTTTTAAAATTTGTGTGGAAATCGGCCAAATTGCCCAATTTCTGACCACTTTATTGGGGGGTTTGGGAAATAAGTGAATGGGCGGTTTTTTTGGTACCATTTTGAAGACTAGAATTTAAATAATTTTTTTCAGGTATACAAAAATAACATTTACATAGATTCTAATACATACCCGGGGTTTGTATAGAAAAACCCAGGAAAAAACCGGGAAAAAGTTAAAACAAAGTGATTATTTCCAGTACCGGGCTTTGGGGCTTCCCCATAAAAGGATTTTTGGAAAAATATTTTTTTTTCTTGGTTGTTTTTTGGGGGTATCTCTTGAAATTTGGGGGCAATTTATGATGGAAAGATGTTTTTTAATGTACAACAAAAATAAAAAAAGACGGACAATAAATAAGGGGTTAACTTCTCAGCCTTTAAACCCTCTTTGCAAATATTTTTCGTAGGGTTTTTATGGTTGATTTTCTTTTTTTTGGGAAAACTCTTTTGATAAAAAGGAAGATAAAATTACGGGAAATAGACATGATTTTGATTGCTTTCATGATGAAAAATACTACCTTAAAATTGGGACCCTCAAAGTAGGGGAAAATATGTTCGATTTTGGGCCGATGTTTAATGAACTGGTAAGTAAGTTGGGTTAATTTTTTTAAGTGTATTCAAACCTAACCACTCGAAAATTCGGAAAACCCAAAGTAATCTGGCACACAAAAGCCCCCAATGATCCCGGGATTTGTGATGGGGGGACCTGTATAATGAAATTTAAAAAGTAGCTTTTAAGATTTAAAGAAAGGCAATGAGGCATTGTAGTTTTTTTACTCAGTGATCTAATATTGAAAGTTGAAGATTTAATGTTTTTGGACACTGAGAAGGGTTTTTAGCCTGACTAGCAGTTATTTAAATGGAAATTTTTTTTAACTGTTTGGATTAGTGTGCAGTTAAATAAGGGTTGATATCAGGATCGTTTCCATTCAAAGGGGACTTAAGAAGTACCCCTTACAATTTTTTTAAAGGGAACAAAAAGACCAAAGCTTGTTTTAAACCCTTTTAAAACTGTCGCAGCCGTATATATATGTCTTAGGGAGGTCCCCGTGTTTGACGTATTTATATTTCTAAATTCTACCTTTCAAAAAAAGCAGGAGAAAGCTGGTTACCCAATGGAGAGAAAAGGGGTCTGTGGGGTTTCCAGTTTTCCCACCATTAAAAAAAATTTCCCTGGAGCACGCAGGGGCATAATGAAAAAAAAAAACCCCCGACTTTTTTTTTTTAATTAAAATTTGCCAAATTTTTGGGGCTTTTTTCGTATAGAAATTTAGGGGTTGTATTCTCGTTTTTTTGGCTCATTTGATAGAATGGAAAACATTTTGTAAAAAATAGAGGTGTTTTTTGATTGATTTTACTATAAAAAAAACCCTAGAAATGGAGCTCAAAGTGGGGAAATTTTTGGGATTTTTCCCCAAATGTTCAAAAGTAAACAAATGATGCCATTGCCCAATAAATGCCCAAAACAAGCCATTTAATATGCATCATGAATATTGATGTTATTTATAAAATTTATTACTTTTTTGGGCAGTGGGCCCTGCAAAATTTAAAAGTCTTCATTTTTTTGTTTTGAAAAAAAATTCAAAATAGAAAGAAAGGAATATCAGGGGGGGGCCTGGAGGGAGGACTGATGAACAAAGAAAATTTTTTTTAAGACCCGGGAAAATGTCTGCATTGTTCATTCTGGACCTTTTTTTGGGAAAATTGTCATTTTTTTAGTTTTCGTGAAATTGGCCAAATTCCCAAAATTTCGCCCCCTTTTTAGGTAGTTAAAAATGGGTTTAATTTTGGGCATTTCTTGTCCCAAATTGGGATAGAAAAAAGGGAAAAGGTTCAAAAGAAAACTATGAGTTTGGGGGACGGAAAAAGGGGGAATTTTAGCAAAAATAGGGCCCCCAAAGTGGGAAAAAATTCGCCGATTTGAAAAACAGCGCCGAGGTCGCTAATTTTCCCGAGAGCATAATTCCGTCATTTTTTTTTCCAAAAAAAATTTTTTTTTTTTTTTGGGGTTAAATTAAAAGGGGAAAAAGATTCTCTATCATTTAAAAAGAAAAAATTTTTTTTTTTTTTTTTTTAAATTTTTTCGACACCAGGAGACACCTCAGGGTTGGGGGTTGCCCACAGTCAAAGGGTTTAAAACCCCTTCCAAATTTTGAACTTAAGGGAACCCAAAATAAATTAATTTAAATCTAAAAAAAATAATGGAGCTACTGAAAAAATTAAAAAAAATTTCTTTAGCCCTTGATTATTTCTAAAAAAAAAGTAATTGGGTTTTAATATGAAAAAAGACAGAGAATAAAACACTTTAAAATTTCCTGGATTAGCATCTTGAAAAAGCGCCTTATTTTGTCTTAAGTAGCTGGGGTTTAAAAAACTTTTATTACTAACATCATGAAAAAATGGATTAGAATTGGGTAAAAATTTTACTATACTACAGCAAGTTTCATGGTTGATAATGTGTTGAGATTAGCCTAACAAGGTTTTAGTCAAACCAGTGAATGAGAGGGAAAAATGCTAGTTCTTGAATTTATCTGTTTTTTTTTAAACTTACGACCCGTGTCGATTTAAAAATTTACCCGATAATGCCATCACGGAGTAAAGCACTGTTTTATTGTTGCCCTTATCACGCTTAAAATCTGGGATAAAAATTCTTTACTTTTTTTTGGTTTGGCACTCATTTACGTTTTAAAATTACTTTCCCTTTCTTGATGGAGGAACTTTTTTAGGGTCATTTTTTACATCGTGGAATTGATTTTTAAACCCAAAAAACTTTTTTTGATGAGGCCCGGCTTGCCTAGGGACGGGCCCCCCTTTATATCACTAGTTTTAATGTTAACTTTTGTCTTATCTTTTATTAGTTTTGGGGTGCTTTTTTGGTGCCAAATTCCCCCATTGTTTGATCTGGGGTAAGGTAGAGCTGGGAAAAAAGCCCGAGTCTAGGAGCCTTTCTTGTTTTACCCTTTATATCCCTTGAAACTGGAAGCATGCATTCCCCCCTGGGTTCCATTTTTTTAACTTTTCCCTTTTTGTGTAGCTTTCTGACAGTTGGTGGTGAGAGATTTTATTTGTTTAGCATGTGTGGGCATAGTTTTAATGTAGGGTTATTGTTCTTTAGGACAAGTTTATTAATGATTCAGGTTTTTTTTTCTAGTTCACTAATCTTTTAGTTTTTTTTGTCGTAAGATAATAATTTAAGGTCTTTAATTTTTGGTTTTGGGTATGGGAGTGAGCATCAAGGGCCATAAGAGTTTTTCCCTAGGGGTTTTGTTTTGTCGTCTTAGCCCTACATTTTCCGTAGAAATTTTTCAAATTTAAGTCGGGGGCGTTTTTTTGAGGACTGAATTCCCCGGGTTTTTCCCCTTTTGGGGGTTGAACCCAGTTGAAAACTTGTTGCCGTTTTGGGTTTAAAGGTTTTCAGGTGTTATCCATAGTTGGTTTGACAAAATCAGCTTGGGGGTGAAAAAAAAAAATGAGGGTGACGTTTTCGAGAATCCCGGGAAGGTTTTTGGGGTCATCGCCATTGTTTTTTGTTGGTCCCGTATGGGAGGGGGGGGGGGTGGGAAAATTCCTGGCGTCCCTTTAGGGGGGAGACATTATGGGAAAAATTTTCTAGGAGGTTTTCATGTCTTGGTGTTGCCTTTTTTCTTTTCCCTTTTGTCCCATGAGAACACTAGTTGGTTTTTTTTATGGAGTTATTTTAGTAAAACTGTTTTTTGGGTGGGTGTTTGTTGGCCCGAGGCTGGTGTTTGGTTTTGCGGGGGGGTCCTCTATTAGTTTTTGTTTGGTCGGGTTTTTACATCTTTGGGGGAAGAGCTTTCCCCTGCCAAACAGGAATGGGGCAGGGTCCAACCCCGCCACGTTTTACACAGGGGGGATTACGGGAAAAAGGCTGCAGAGGATGGGGGAAGGGGGGGGGGTCCGTGGGGGGGGCCATCGTGAAAACGGAGAAAAAGAAAAAATGTAAAAGAGCCAAAAAATCTTCAAATAGAAAAGAAAAAAACTTAGGGGGTTCCCTTTCCTTTTTAGTGCCAATCCAGGTGAAAGTATCGGTCAGGGGGGGAAACCCCCGAGGGAGAGGGGGGGGAGTCATCACAAGTGCAGGAAGTGAAAGGGAGGTCAGGGGAAAGTTTTAGCCTGGCAAAAAAGGGAAAGGGTGAACCAAACGTGGGGGGACAGAGGCTGTCTCCCAATCTGTGGAGAGAGGTGGGAGGGGTGAGTACAAGGCGAGAGGCCCCTATGGGGGAGCCGTAAACAGTTCCCCGTGTCCCCCAAATGAAAAAGAAAGGGGGGCATCCCCGACCTTTCCTACAAGGGCGAAGGGGGGTGGGAGGAAAGCCCCCAGTTTTGTTTTATGGGGTGAATTCTGGGTGAATGTCTAACGATGAAAAAGGGGGAAGAAACCGAGCCATACACCTCATCGCATAAGTGAGCTTGGGTGCGAACCATAGCTTATTGGGAAACCCTTTTTTTTTTTACTTCAATGTATCCCTGTTCAAATTAATAAAATTTAAAAAAAAAACCTAAAGAGAAAGGGCTCGTTTTCCCCCCCCCCCCACTTTTGGGGCCAGAATTCGGCGTATTAAATGCAAAAGCATGTCCCCCACAAAGGTGGAAGACCCCTATGTGTTTCTTTTTAGCCCAAAAAATTTGGGGCATCTAAGGTGACTCCCCAAACCCAACCCAAAGAGGGGACCAAAGGGATGGGGGTCTGATTTTAAAAGAGACGATGGAAGAGTTGGGGGGTTTAGTGTCTGTAAAAACAAAAAAAAAAAGGGGGGGGGCTTGGAATTAGTTTTCACTAACCTCCAAACCCCAGGTGGGGGGCCCCTGATGTTATGTGTTGCAGGGACCCTGAAGGTTTCCTGCACTGTCAGTAAAGCCGGGGCACTGCAATAAGGGCCCCCAAACATCCGATGTACCAGGGTTTTGGGACCCCCGGGTGGAAGGTAGATCCCACAAAAAGGGCAGAGAAAAAAAGGGGTGGGCTAAGAAACCCGATCCCTGGGGCACTTCCTTGGGATAAAAGGATGGGGTGAGGGCCCGAGCGCCCCCCACTGCCCAAAATTTAAAAAGGGCCTCCCTTGGGAAAAAGTTTGCATCCAGCAGAGGGGGGCTCCCGTCAGCCCCCCTGCGGGCCAGCTTGAAAACAATTGCCCTGTGGGATGCGAGTCAAAAGCCCTGCGAAAAATCCCAAAAAAGCAGCCAAAAGGAAAATCCCCCCTTCAAATGAAGCGTGCATGAGCTGTGTATAAAAGAAGCAAAAAAAGGGGCGAGGGGGTGGATCGACCCTTTTCGGAAGCCACTCTGGTTATCAGGCAGGGGGCCATGTTCCTCGTCCACCCCAAAAAGACAGTAGCCCCCCAGTCTTCCAACACTTTACCCCCCAAACAGGGGGAAGGGGAAAGCCAAAGGGGCCCGTAAGAGCTCAGTTTGGGGAAAATCCTTTGGCCCCGGGTTTAGAATCGGAAACAGAAGAGAGCACTTCCCATATCAGGGTAGACACCCGTAGACCAGCTGGTATTGAAAAACTCCAGCATAGCTTCTGTACAGGAGGGAGGTAGATGTGATATAAAAGAATAGGTAAAGTTGTCCTCCCCTGAAGAAGAGCGGGAAGAAAGTTGGGAAAGTGCCCGCTGCAGTTCATGGGAGCTAAAGGGAGACGCCAGCACCTGGCAGTAAACCTCAACAAGACTAGTCACAGAGCTAAGGGGTATGTCCTATGAGGAAGAGTTAAGGGAAATTGACCTGATGACACTGGAGGACATGAGAGATAGGGGGGGGGACATGATAACGACATATAAAATACTGAGAGGAATTGACAAGGTGGACAAAGACAGGATGCCAGAGATGGGACACAGCAACAAGGATACACAGTTGGAAGTTGAAAACACAGATGAATCACAAGTGGTCTGGCAACTGGCTTCTTGAATTCAACCCTGCCAAATGCAAAGTCATGAAGATCGGAGAAGGGCAAAGAAGACCGCAGACAGAGTATAGGCTAGGGTGCCAAAGACTGCAAACCTCGCTCAAGGAGAAAGACCTTGGGGTGACCATAACACCGAGCATGTCTCTGGAGGCACACATCAACCAGATAACTGCTGCAGCATATGGGCACCTGGCAAACCTGAGAATAGCATTCCGATACCTTAGTAAGGAATCGTTCAAGTCACTGTACACTGTGTATGTTAGGCCCATACTGGAGTATGCAGCACTAGTTTGGAACCCACACCTGGTCAAGCACGTCAAGAAATTAGAGAAAGTGCAAAGGTTTGCAACAAGGCTAGTTCCAGAGCTCATGGGTACGTCCTACAAAGAAAGGTTGAGGGAAATCGGACTGACAACATTGGAGGAGAGGAGGGTTGGGGGGACATAATAATGACATACAAAATACTTCATGGAATAGATAAGGTGCATGGAGACAGGTTGTTTCAGAGAGGGGACACAGAAACAAGGGGTCACAATTGGAAGCTGAAGACTCGGACAAGTCAAGAGGGATGTTAGGAAGTATTTCTTCAGTCATAGAGTCGTCAGGAAGTGGAATAGCCTAGCAAATGATGTAGTGGAGGCAGGAGCCATACATAGCTTTAAGACGAGGTATGACAAAGCTCAGGAAGCAGAGAGAGGACCTAGTAGCGATCAGTGAAGAGCAGGGCCAGGAGCTGAGTCTCGACCCCTGCAACGCAATTAGGTGAGTACACACAAACCCCCCCACACACACACACCACACCACACCCCACCCCACCCCACCCCACCCCACCCCACCCCACCCCACCCCACCCACCCCCGAAGTGTCCCTGTTTGCAAGATGACGTGAAGTTGATGAGAAGAATTCATTTGATCGAAGCCAGGCAGAACTACAAAGGGATCTGGACAGGCTGCAGACCTGGTCCAGCAATTGGCTCCTGGAGTTCAATCCCACCAAGTGCAAAGTCATGAAGATTGGGGAAGGCAAAGAAGACTGCAGACGGAGTACAGTCTAGGGGGCCAGAGAACTACAAACCTCACTCAAGGAAAAAGATCTTGGGGTGAGTATAACACCAGGCACATCTCCTGAAGCGCACATCAACCAAATAACTGCTGCAGCATATGGGCGCCTGGCAAACCTCAGAACAGCATTCCGACATCTTAATAAGGAGTCGTTCAGGACCCTGTACACCATGTACGTTAGGCCCATATTGGAGTATGCGGCACCAGTTTGGAACCCACACCTAGCCAAGCATGTATAGAAACTAGAGAAAGTGCAAAGGTTTGCCACAAGACTAGTCCCAGAGCCAAGAGGTATGTCCTATGAGGAGAGGTTAAGGGAAATCAACCTGACGACACTGGAGGACAGGAGAGATAGGGGGACATGATAACGACTTAAAAAAATATTGAGAGGAATTGACAAGGTGGACAAAGACAGGATGTTCCAGAGACTGGACTCAGCAACAAGGGGACACAGTTGGAAGCTGAAGACAGATGAATCACAGGGATGTTAGGAAATATTTCTTTTAGCCACAGAGTAGTCAGGAAGTGGAATAGTTTGGGAAGAGATGTAGTGGAGGGAAGATCCATACATAGCTTTAAGCAAGGTACGATAAAGCTCATGGTTCAGGGAGAGTGACCTAGTGGCGACCAGTGAAGAGGCCGGGCCAGGACAGTCAGTGGAGACTGTAGTAAATGAAAGAGCTAGCTTATGTGGAGGCCCTAACAGACCACAGCAGAGCCCAGGGAAAGCCGAGAAGGAAAAATGACAGGCCCCTGAGCCCAAGTACATTAGCTAGTGAAACTGAGAAAGAAAGCTGCAATGGAGGAAATCAAATTGAATGAGGGGATAAAACAGGGATATGCAGTGGAGAAGAAAGGGTGAGGTCAGTTTTTGTGTATGGGCCCAGGAAGTTGAAGGGGAAACATATGAAGCAAGAAAACAAGGGGAAAAAAAAGCAATTGAAAGCATCAGAAAGCAATAGGAGAAGACGACATGACCCAGCTGGAAAATTTTCGGAGAATAGGGGGTTTGTAAAAAAAAGAACCCGGCCAGTGAAAGTGACCTTTAAGGCAGAATCAAATCGGAATAGGATCCTGCAGGAGAAAGCACGATTAAGGGACATGCCCGCATACAGGAAGGTGTATCTCGACCGCAACAGAACACAAGCAGAAAAAGGGAGAAACTGAGAGAGATGGTACAAAGGCAAAGGAGGAAAAGAGGGATGGAGAAGACGACAGGAGATCCCAGACACAGGAAGATCAAATACCGCCTCCCTCACAACTTCCTATAGAAGCCTCCCAACAGGGCAACCCAGCA
>NW_026466338.1:0-13880 GCF_026875155.1 Cherax quadricarinatus
GTCTCCCAGGACAGCATCTCCACTCCCATTACTGTCTCCAGGACAGCACCTCCAGCTTCACCATTACTGTCTCCCAGGACAGCACCTCCAGCTTCACCATTACTGTCTCCCAGGACAGCACTCTCAGCCCCACATTTACTGACTGCCAGGACATCATCTCCAGCCTTACTAGTTTCTGACTACAGGCCAGTATCAAGGGCAGTACCATTCAGCCAGACTTTTTATGTTCCCATCTGTTGTAGAAAGCTTCCAGGTTTTCTATGAAAGCAGCTTTGATGTTGACCTCTTTTAATACCCTTGTGATTTTAGTCCACAGATTTATCTCATTTGGGCATACCCAAAAACACTTCCCTGTTTTAATACTGCTTGTAGCTAGTTCTTGGATATCCTGCACAAGGGGCGTGACACCAATTTCCACAAAAATGACAATTTATGCATGTGGAGGCCCGTTTGTTTGACTGACCACAGACTACACACAGCTTCATAATGATTTGAATGGTTGATTTACTGCAATTCTACTAGCTACCTCTTGAATATTCTATTAATAACCTCCTTAAATGAAGCTCTAGCTATTTGTATTTCTGTTTCTAACTGTTTTTGTATATTGGACAGCTTACCGTGCACGTTCCTGGTGTATATTTAATCAACCATACCCCCGGCCGGGATTGAACCCGCGGTCATAGAGTCTCAAAACTCCAGCCCGTCGCGTTAGCCACTAGACCAGTATATTTAATGTTTGTGTTTATAAGGGCGCCTACAACCCCATCCGTTTACAGTCTGCTTTATTGTCCAACGAAACCGTTTGAAACCAGTCAATGTATCTTTGTTCTTTTTTACGGGGCATTATTTTTACAGCTGACACCAAGGCATCATCAGTTGCTCTAGACCCCAGAAGAACATTTGAGAAAAATAGAGTTAGGTTCATTAGACCCCTAAAACACAACCAAAATTTTTTTAAACTTTCGTATTTCAGCAAAATTACAAAATATTTGAGTTTTCTGTTCACTGTAGTTGGTAATTGCTGGGCTGAAGTTTGTAATGGCCTAAGGGTCATTGTGTCAGTCTCACTGCTGTGAAATTAACAGAATGCTTTGCAAATATAAACTATTTAGTACTTATTAATAAATTAATTACAATAAAGAAATAAAATCATTTTCATTTCCCTTACATTTTCAACAATAAAAATGACGGTATGTAAAAGAGGCTGGTCAGAGGCTCGAGCCCTTAACACCATCACCACTGACAACAAATCTTCACTCACTTTCCAATTTATGTTTTAGAAAATACAAGTGTTCCAACTAAGTTGGTGTACAAATATATAGTAGGTACTCCATATGCTTTACATCCAGGTTCCTTAAATATTCTAACCTTTATTCTGCAAAGGAAGGTAAGTAGGTATATAAACTGGTGGAAGTTCCTTTCAATGATAGGTGCAAGCAATTTATTTTCACAAAATGAAAGTTAAACACCTGAAATGATGCATGGCATATATATAGTAAATACATGGTACTGTATTCCTATTATATTTAGTTTCCTTTCATTGTAACACTTATTAAAAATTAAAGGATTATATATCTTGGAGTCCCTCTTTGTTTGTATATAAGCATTGTCTCCAGTATCCTCATAATTTAGCACAGATGATGCAAAAGGTGTGAAACCACTGTCTCCAGTATCCTCATAATTTAGCACAGATGATGCAAAAGGTGTGAAACCACTGTCTCCAGTATCCTCATAATTTAGCACAGATGATGCAAAAGGTGTGAAACCACTGCATGTATTAACTGGTATGCAGGAATCAACTAATTTAATCAAATTTGTTGGCTTCCTGATACTCCTGTGGTAATAATTTATAAATACAGTAGGGCCCCTCTTTATGGCATTTTTGCCTTACGGCATTCCACTAATGCGGCAATTTCAGGTTATGACTAAACTTGTATGGCACCCCGTCTTTCTAATACAACACACCCACCCGGTTTGTTTACATTCCCCATGAGCACATCTCTCTATTATGTCTGGAAACTCTCCAGAATTTCAAGTGTTAAAGTTACTGCATATTTTATATATATACATTATATACTGAGTCAAAAAAGGAGAATTAGTGTGCACCACCTAGCAGAGTTTACTGCCAGAGGGGAATCATAGGCCTGTGTCCCGTGTGAAAAATAATAATAATTGAACTTTTCTTGTCAGAGGAAAGAAAGTCTCCCTGATAACATTGTGTATACATAGCGTTATAGTGTATACTACAGTGGCTCCCTAGTATATAGATGATAAAGGCTAAAGTATCATTTGAAAACAGGTGAATTTGTAAATGAAGTGATAAGCCTATAGAGGCAGGTGCCAGAAGTCGCCAGAAACTTACCACAGAGGTCAGCTGTTTTAATAATCTTCCTGGATTGCTAGTGTACTCGCATATAATCTAGTGATACCAGTGAATAGCAGAATACAGTGTTGTAGTAGCAACTAACCAGTATTATAATGGTACTTAGTGGAGTGGAGTGACTTTCATTATTTTGTTTTTTCTTGAAATACCAGCCGTTACTGTGAATTTCATATAACCTGTAGTTACCAGCGGTCGCAATATACACAACGAGAAGCAATTATTACTACAGAAAAAGCGTCCTTCCTCCAAAATTTCCACCAGTCAACTATAGTGATAATATAGCATTTATTGCGGTGGAGACAAAAAAGAAAAACTAGAAAAGCTAGATAAAGCGATTGATAAACAAGGGTTGAGGCTCGACCGTTCGTCACTGTAGGAGTTGCCAGCAGTCACCGGTTCTTCAACACGCAAGTTATACTTTTGTATCAATCAAATCACATATAACTCGGGTAGATAATTTCCAGTAGATCCTTCATGTGTTGGCCCAAATCACCGACCAGTATGCTTTAAATAAGTGTCCCACTGATCAGATCAGACTGGCTCCGAACCCTCGACTGGACCGAACCCTCTACTGGTCTGAACCCTTGACCGGTTTCAAACGGATTCGTTAGACAATAAAGCAGACTGTAAACGGATGGGGTTGTAGGCGTCCTTATAAACACAAACAATAAATATAAAACAGGTAAACTCCAGGAGCATACTCCGGTAAGCTGTCCTGATATACAAGTACAGTTAGAAATAGAAATACAGATAGCTAGAGCTTTATTTAAGGAGGTTATTAATAGAGTATTCAAGAGGTTGCTAGTAGAATTACAGTAATTCAACCATTCAATTCATTATGAAGCTGTGTGTAGTCTGCAATCAATCAAACAAACGGGCTTCCACATGGATAAATTGTCATTTTTGTGGAAATTGGTGTCACGCCCCTTGTGCAGATATCCAAGAACTAGCTACAAGCAGTATTAAAACAGGGAAGTGTTTTTGGGTATGCCCAAAGGAGATAAATCTGTGGACTAAAATCACAAGGGTATTAAAAGACGATAACATCAAAGCTGCTTTCATAGACAACCTGGAAGCTTTCTACAACAGATGGGAACAAAAAAAGTCTGGGATGACTGGTACTGCCCTTGATACTGGCCATGTAGTCAGAAACTGTAAGGCTGGAGGTGATGTCCTGGTAGTCAGTAAATGTGGGGCTGATAGTGCTGTTCTGGGAGACAGTAATGGTGAAGCTGGAGGTGCTGTCCTGGGAGACAGTAATGGTGAAGCTGGAGGTGCTGTCCTGGGAGACAGTAATGGTGAAGCTGGAGATTTTGTGCAGGTAGTCGGGAATTATACGCAGGAAGGAATGCATAGGGGACAGGAGCCGTAGTGGGGAAACAAGTGTAGTCAAAGATAAGATAAAACTAATATTGCAAACTAGAAATACAACTGGAAATAGCAAACAAGAGGACTCCACTAGCAATAGTGAGACCCACATAAAGGATCACTTGGACAACGAAATATGGATCCCAGGTTACAACCTATACAGATGTGACAGTGTGAACAGGCAAAAGGGGGGGGGGGGGTTGGCCTGTACATTGCAGAGTCACTTGTTTGCACAGAATTGCTTAATGCCTTTAATGATGTAGTGGAAGTTTTAGCAGTAAAGATTGAGAACCAAAACCTAGTCATTGTGGTAGTCTACAAGCCTCCGGATGCAACATCCCAGCAATTCCAGGAACAGCTGTTAAAAATTGACCACTGTCTGGAAAATCTTCCAGCTCCTGCACCCAACATCTTGCTCCTGGGGGATTTCAACTTAAGGCACCTAAAATGGAGGAATATAGCAAATAATATTGTTGCAGTAATAACACCAGGAGGCAGCTCTGATGAAAACTCGCACTCACGCGAGCTTTTAAATCTCTGCACAAAATTCAATTTAAACCAGCAAATAATAGAGCCTACTAGAATGGAGAATACACTAGACCTCATCTTCACTAACAATGATGATCTGATAAGAAATGTGGCCATATCAAGAACAATATACTCAGATCACAACATAATTGAGGTTCAGACATGTATGCGCGGAGCCCCAGACCGACAAATTGAGATTAGTCACGAGGGAGCATTCACCAAATTCAACTTCAATAACAAAAACATAAAGTGGGACCAAGTAAACCAAGTCCTAACTGATATAAGCTGGGAAGATATACTAAGCAACACAGACCTCAACTTATGCCTAGAACAGATTAACTTGGTGGCACTCGATGTATGCACAAGGCTTATTCCTCTAAGAAAAAGGAGGAGTAGATGTAAAATAGAAAGAGACACGCGCTCCCTTTACAGGGAATGGAAAGAGGTCAATCTATCTGAAATGCGAAGGGAGACACTGGTCAGAGAAATAGCAAACATCGAACTTAAGCTAAAGGAATCTTATAGGAGTCAGGAATTGCGGGAAAGAACTAAAAGCCATAAATGAAATTTGAAAGAAACCCAAAGTATTTCTTCTCCTATGCCAAATCAAAGTCGAGAACAACGTCCAGTATTGGGCCCTTACTTAAACAAGATGGGTCCTACACAGATGACAGCAAGGAAATAGAGTGAGCTACTCAAGTCCCCAATAGGACTCAGTTTTTAGCAAGCCACTAACCAGACAGAGTTTGAAGATCAAAATTAATTTTTTATGAGAGAGCCACAGAATTTGGTTAACACAAACCTATCTGATGTTATCCTGACGCCAAATGACTTCAAACAGGCGATAAATGACATGCAAAGCACTCTGCCCCAGGGCCAGACTCATGGAACTCAGTGTTCATCAAGAACTGCAAGAAGCCCCCATCACGAGCCTTTACCATCCTATTGAGAGGGAGCATGGACACGGGGGTCGTCCCACAGTTACTAAAAACAACAGACATAGCCCCACTCCACAAAGGGGGCAGTAAAGCAACAGCAAAGAACTACAGACCGATAGCACTAACATCCCATATCATAAAAATCTTTGAAAGGGTCCTAAGAAGCAAGATCACCACCCATCTAGAAACCCATCAGTTACAAAACCCAGGGCAACATGGGTTTAGAACAGGTCACTCCTGTCTGTCTCAACTATCGGATCACTACGACAAGGTCCTAGATGCACTAGAAGAATGCAGATGTAATATATACAGACTTTGCAAAAGCCTTCGACAAGTGTGACCATGGCGTAATAGCGCACAAAATGCGTGCTAAAGGAATAACAGGAAAAGTCGGTCGATGGATCTATAATTTCCTCACTAACAGAACACAGAGAGTAGTAGTCAACAGAGTAAAGTCCGAGGCAGCCACGGTGAAAAGCTCTGTTCCACAAGGCACAGTACTCGCTCCCATCTTGTTCCTCATCCTCATATCTGACATAGACAAGGATGTCAGCCCACAGCACCGTGTCTTCCTTTGCGATGACACCCGAATCTGCATGACAGTGTCTTCCATTGCAGACACTACAAGGCTCCAGGCGGACATCAACCAAATCTTTCAGTGGGCTGCAGAAAACAATATGAAGTTCAACGATGAGAAATTTCAATTACTCAGATATGGTAAACATCGAGGAAATTAAATTTTCATCAGAGTACAAAACAAATTCTGGCCACAAAATAGAGCGAAACAACCGACGTCAAAGACCTGGGAGTGATCATGTCGGAGGATTTCACTTCAAGGACCATAACATTGTATCATCGCATCTGCTAGAAAAATTACATTATGGATAATGAGAACCTTCAAAACGAGGGATGCCAAGCCCATGATGACACTCTTCAGTTCACTTGTTCTATCTAGGCTGGAATATTGCTGCACACTAACAGCACCTTTAAAGGCAGGTGAAATTGCTGACCTAGAAAATGTACAGAGAACCTTCATGGCGCGCATAATGGAGATAAAACACCTCAATTACTGGGAGCGCTTGAGGTTCCTGAATCTGTATTCCCTGGAACACAGGCAGGAGAGATACATGATTATATACACCTGGAAAATCCTAGAGGGACTAGTACCGAACTTGCACACGAAAATCACTCACTACAAAAGCAAAAGACTTGGCAGACGATGCAACATCCCTCCAATGAAAAGCAGGGGTGTCACTAGCTCATTAAGAGACAATACAATAAGTGTCAGGGGCCCAAGACTGTTCAACTGCCTCCCAGCATACATAAGGGGGATTACCAACAGACCCCTGGCAGTCTTCAAGCTGGCACTGAACAAGCACCTGAAGTCGGTTCCTGATCAGCCGGGCTGTGGCTCGTATGTTTATTTATTTATTTAGAAATTTTAGCATACATACAGAGGTACAAAAAAAAATACAGGTAAGAGCAGCATGCCAAAGACACTTATATGCATAGCATTACGGGCTGGCTTAAAATTAACTTAAGATTAACTAAGCAATGATGAAATCAGTGATAAGACATTATTGTAAACAGATAACTATAAAGCACAAATGAGTATTACAAAGACAGGTCATATGGTTGCATGCATTGCTGTTCATTCAGTAGAATGGAGTATTCTGTTAGGTAGTGTATTTAAAAAAATAACAAAGTTAGATTGGGTCCTAGGTTAACATTTATGTGATATAATTTTTAAGGTTCAGTTATTCAGTATTTATTTGGTTTTGAGTGAGTAAGTGAACTTTGAGAAGAGACATGAATTTATAAACAGGTAGTGTTTCTTTTATATTTACAGGTAATGAGTTCCAGATTTTAGGGCCTTTTATGTGCATTGAGTTTTTGCATAGCGTGAGATGGACACGAGAACATCAAAGAGTGATCTGTGCCTTGTGTTTATGGTCATGTGTTCTGTTGAGGTTGGCAAGGAGATGTTTGAGGGAGGGTTAATATCAGAGTTAAGTGTTCTATGTATGTAATAGGTGCAATAAAAGTATGGATGTTTTGTATGGTGAGTAGGTTGAGTGTTTTGAATATTGGTGGAGTGTGCTGCCTGTAGTGAGAATTTGTTATCATTCTAACTGCAGCCTTTTGTTGGGTAATTAGTGGTCTGAGATGGTTAATTGTTGTTGAGTCCCCATGCACAAATTCCATAGGTGAGATAGGGGTAAATAAGAGAGTGATAAAGGGCCAGGAGGGCTGACTGTGGAACATAGTACCATATCTTCGATAGTATGCCTACAGTCTTGGAAATTTTCTTAGAAATTTGTTGTATATGTGTATGAAATTTGAGTCTATTATCGAGGTGGATTCCTAAGAATTTTCCCTCTGTTAGCTTTGTGATAGGTGATCCGTTTATCGTTATGTTAAGAGTACATCTGTAGCTCTGTTACCAAACTGAATGAAGTAGGTTTTGTCAATGTTTAGTTGTAAGTTTGTTAGTCCCTCATCCAGGTAGAATATTTTCTGTGTAATTCGGTGTTTACAGTATTGGCTAGCGTGACTGGGCTCGGTGAGAGGAAGACGTATGTAGTGTCATCTGCAAAAAGTGTGGGTTTGAGTAATTGCGAAGCATTTGGTAGGTCATTTATGTATAGGAGAAAGAGAAGAGGGCCAAGGACACTTCCCTGTGGGACAACAACTGTAATTGGTTGTGCGGAAGAGCTTGCCCCATTTGCGTACACATATTGGCTTCTGTTGCTGAGGTAAGACTTGAGGTAGTTGAGGGAGTGCCCTCTAATACCATAGTGTTTGCATGCAGCCAGCAGTAGCAGCCTGGTTGATCAGGCTCTGATCCACCAGGAGGCCTGGTCACAGACCGGGCCACGAGGGCGTTGACCCCCGGAACTCTCTCCAGGTAAACTCCAGGTAAACAGTGGACCCCAGTTATCGGCCATAATCCGTTCCAGAAGGTTGGCCTAAAGCTGAAGTAATATTTCCCCTAAGAAATAATGTAAATTCAATTAATCCGTTCCAGACACCCAGAAATATTTACAAAAAATACTTACAGAAAACAATGAGAAAGAAATATAAAGTAGTAATTTTAATAATAAGTGAACATTGCATACCTTTATTGAAGACACTTGTTGGCATATTCTCTGAGATCCGCCTTGCTTTTTGCAAATTATTGCCTCCACAACATTATCTCCCACTAACTGTTTTTCGTTGATCTACACCAACAACTTACCAACATCTTTGATTGTTTGCCATCACTGCCACCCTCTACCACCATCACTACCACTGCAACCACTACCACCCTCTTCCTACCACTCTACTACCACTGCAACCACTACCACCCTCTTCCACCATCCACTACCACTACCTACCTCCTACCACCCTCACTACCACTACCACCCTCACCACCGTCACTACCATCTAACCACCCCTCATACCACCTCACTACCATCCTCAACCACCATCACAATCACTACCACCATCACTACCACCCTCAACCACCATCACAACCACTACCACCCTCTACCACCATCACTAACACCCTCTACCACCATCACTACCACCTTTGTAGAGGGTGGTTGTGATATTTCTCCACAAAACTGTGCAACTCATTCTACAAGTTCTTTCTTGAATTCTATCATGTTTCTCACCTACTTTACCCAAGGGCTGGCACTCTGAGCTTTCTTTGGCCTCATGGTGGCTTTTTCAGTCAATAATAAACAAACACAACAACAATGAAGAAGGCACAAAAAAACAATGGACGAAGGCACAGAGTACTTCTTACTGGACGAGAGAGAGAGATTGAGTGTGATACGCACGAGGTAGCTCATCTAATGGCTGGGTGGATGCGTCTCATGCCAACAATTTCCAAGCGGATGGCCTAAATCCAGGGGAAATTTCACCGAAAAAGGTGCTCGATTTCCGAATTGGCCGATTTCCGCACCGGCCTATATCCAGGGGTCCACTGTATGTACTCTGATAATTATAGAGTGGACCCTTGTTTTTGTGTTTAATTCGTTCCAGAGAGACTCGGCGAAAACTGAAACCATTTTCCCTCATGAGAAATAATATAAGTCCAATTAATCTATTCCAGACACCCAGAAGTATTAACAAAAATTTTTTTTTTTACCTTAAAGGTAAATTGACATGCACAAAAGAATGAACATTCAACATGACACATACCTTTATTGAAGGCTGTTGTTGATGGATGGAAGACAGGGAGAGGGAAGAGAGGTTATTGTTTAGAAGGGGAATCCTCCTCCATAAGGACTCTAGGTACCAAGCCCATATCTGGGGTCACTTCCCTCCTTTTTTTTTAACCCTTTCAGGGTCCGTCCCGTAGATCTACGGCTTTACGTTCAGGGTCCAAACCGTAGATCTACGTCATGAGCTCAGCTCACTCTGATAAACTGTGAGTGGTACATTTGGGCCTAGATATGAGAGAATACATCTATGTGGTATGTGTGCACCACATAAAACAGATCCTGCAGCACACAGTGTATAATGAGAGAAAAAAACTGAAATCATGATTTTTTTATTAAAACAGCGACTTTGCAGTGTTTTTTCATATGTTTTTTATAGTTGTATTTGCGATTTCTTGGCCTCATTTGATAGAATGGAAGACATATTACAGAAATAGAGATGATTTTGATTGGTTTTAGCACTGGAAATGGCTTGAAACTGAGCTCAAAGTAGCAGAAATGTTAAATTTTTGCCGATATTCAAGAGTAAACAAACGACCTCACACGTCTAATACACGCCAGCTGGTGGGTCTAATATGCATTCACAAATATGGTGATGATTTTATACAATTATTACAGTATTGCATAACAGTAAATCTTCTATTTTTTGGTGTGAATAAAATTCATTATGTGAATAAAAAATCAAAATGGAATTTATTTGTAAAGCCTCAAAACATAACTATTGAACAGAGGAAATGTTAGTTTAGTTCCAGGAATACCTACATTGTTTATTCTGGACCCTATTTTGAAATTGGAATATTTTGAACTTTGTGTTAAATTGGCCAAATTAATAATTTCCGATCACTTTAATTTGTAGTTGAAACAGTTGACTTGGCGATTTCTTGTGCTCAATCGATAGAATAGAAGTAATACTAGTGAAATAGCTAAGAATTTTGTTGACTGGAATAATGTAATTGGCCTAAAATGGAAGTCAAAGTCGGCACAATCGCCGATTCGTAAATATCGCTGACACATCAAAATTCGCGAGAGCATAATTTCGTAAATTTTCCATCAAATTTCGTACTTTTTGTTTTATTACCTTCACAAAAAGATTCTCTACCATTTCATAAAAAAAATAACAAATTTTTTTTTTTGAAAATTCTTGGACACTGGGGCACCACTTCAGATTTGGGCCTTGGACCCTGAAGGGGTTAATGCCACTAGGGGTTAATGTCACTGGACCCCTGTCACACAAAATATCTGTCCAGATAGATCTGTTTCTGGCGCCTAAAATAGGATGGTAGACTGCAGTGTCTAAGATAGTAGACTACAGTGTCTAAAATGGTAGACTACAGTGTCTAAGATGGTAGACGGCAGTGTCTAAGATGGTAGACGACAGTGTCTAAGATGGTAGACGACAGTGTCTGAGATGGTAGACGACAGTCTTATTGTCTTGTTACGTTTACTTCAGTAATATCCTCTCGTTTGTGTTATTTACAACTCAGTAAAGCCGTTTACTTATTATTTCCTGGTAACCTGCTTGGAGTCTACCTGGTAACCTGCTTGGAGTCTACCTGGTAACCTCCCTGGAGTCTACCTGGTAACCTGCTTGGAGTCTACCTGGTAACCTGCCTGGAGTCTACCTGGTAACCTGCCTGGAGTCTACCTGGTAACCTGCCTGGAGTCTACCTGGTAACCTGCCTGGAGTCTACCTGGTAACCTGCCTGGAGTATACCTGGTAACCTGCCTGGAGTCTACCTGGTATCCTGCCTGGAGTCTACCTGGTATCCTGCCTGGAGTCTACCTGGTATCCTGCCTGGAGTCTACCTGGTATCCTGCCTGGAGTCTACCTGGTGTGTTATTATAACAAATCTCAACCAAGATCCCTTCGGGGCTTTGTACACAATGTATGGCTGGACCAACTACGAATACACAGCACCAGTGTGGAGCCCCACCTGATCAGTACTTTCACAAGTTTGCAACAGAGGAGAGTGCAACGTAAAAAGAAACGAAGTAACCCTGATGACTAGCGAAGATTCCACTAGAGGAAACATAATTACCAGGTAGACATATAAGACACATTGATCAGGACAGATGTCACAACCACTTAAAATTAGCTCTACGTGTAAATGGGGCTTTACCTTAATCTGAAGTTTCCCTTACGATGATTCTTGAAGTCATCATCACCCCAGCTGCTACATCCTAGACCAAACCTCCCAGTTGCTGAACTGATCAACCTGACTATTGGTTCTGGCTGCAAACACTCCAATGCATGCACCACAACCCATCATGGTGAGATCATGGCATCACCGTGACGCCATTGTGGCGCCATCGTGGCGTCGCCGTGGTGCCATCGTGGCGCCAAACATCTGCCACTAACGAAGTAAAAATCCACAATCAACATCACAATGAACTTTCCCAGGAGACAGGAGAAGCCTAGTGAATTATCTAAAGCTAGGTTTGATCCGAGGAAGGAGATTACTGCTGCTGTTGGACACATTATGTATCTCTGTAATGTTGCAGTACAGTCCCTGGACCCATTATGTATCTCTGTAATGTTGAGATACATGAAAAAAAATTACATTTGAACTCAACGCTAATATAGGTATATCGTGGTAATGGGGTGTCAGGTGTTGGTGACACTGTGTTGTTGAAATTCTAGCTGTTGCTGATGGGGGGGGGGTAGCAGGTGTTGATGACCACCACCGGCTCGTTCTTCACAGAGTATGGCCGTGAGTAATTACTTCAGATGACAGGAAAACAGGTTTGTTACCACTGCTATGATGAGGGGTTAGGTCCTGTGTTGGCTTACATAACAGGTAAATAGGTTAAACATGGGACGTCTCAGGACGTTAGTCCGTCTCCTATTCTTCTCGTTGGTTGGCAGGTGACCCTCTCTGTCATTCCAAGCTATAAAGAGAGAGATTACCCACTGCTTTAGAAATCACTCTCCATGATAAGTACAATACCTAAACAATGTGGTGATTATTAAAACATTTAACAGATAAAGACTGAAAGGACTAAGTTAATTATTGGTCAAAAGTGAAGCTTTCAACCAATAAGTCCACTAAAATATAATCAGGCATGTACTTACAGTAGTGTTGGGAGCTGTGAGTCAAGTGATTTATTGTTTGACCGGAGCCCCACACATCACCTTTCGGGGGGGGGGGGGGGAAGAGGGAGGGGAAGGGATAGCCGGAGCTAGACTGACCCTACCTTAAGAAGCAGCTGGCAATCAAACTATCACTTTTGTAGAGGGGGAAAAAGGGGGGAGGGGGAATAGCAGGATCTGGACTTACCCTACCTTAACAAGTAGCCGGCAATGAAACTATTGTTACTATATACTCCCTCGCTACTCCTCACACTCCCCCATACCAAGACTTATAGTCAAGGAGTATAAGAAGAATAGGCGAGGAAAAAGTTCTAACATGTGGAAGCCGCATAAGGCAACAAATCTTCTACTAACTGTCACGACTTAACAAGTCAGAGAAATAATTGGATGAACCATTGATATACACAATATGGAACTTAAAAGCCTGGAGTGCCAATGTCCACCTGTTGGTTCCCTTAAAAGTTTCTAGGTATATCAAAGGTTTGTGGTCCATTTCTAAAATGAATTCTTTTCCCAGCAAATAAAATTTAAGCTTCGAGATACCCCACACAAGGGCCAAACATCCCTTTTCTATGGTGGAGTATCTCATTTCTGCGGGAAGGAGTTTCCGGCTTAGACAAGACATAGACAAGGATGTCAGCCACAGCACCGTGTCTTCCTTTGCAGATGACACCCGAATCTGCATGACAGTGTCTTCCATTGCAGACACTGCAAAGCTCCAGGCGGACATCAACCAAATCTTTCAGTAGGCTGCAGAAAACAATATGAAGTTCAACGATGAGAAATTTCAATTACTCAGATATGGTAAACATGAGGAAATTAAATCTTCATCAGAGTACAAAACAAATTCTGGCCACAAAAAAGAGCAAAACACCAACGTCAAAGACCTGGGAGTGATCATGTCGGAGGATCTCACTTTTAAGGACCATAACATTGTATCAATCGCATCTGCTAGAAAAATGACAGGATGGATAATGAGAACCTTCAAAACTAGGGAGGCCAAGCCCATGATGACACTTTCAGGTCACTTGTTCTATCTAGGCTGGAATATTGCTGCCACATAACAGCACCTTTCAAGGCAGGTGAAATTGCCGACCTAGAAAATGTACAGAGAACTTTCACGGCATGCATAAAGGAGATAAAACACCTCAATTACTGGGAGCGCTTGAGGTTTCCTTTAAAACCCGTATTCCCTGGAAAGCAGGAGGGAGAGATACATGATTATTTTAAAACCTGGAAAATCCTAGAGGGGCTAGTACCCAACTTGCACACGAAAATCACTACGAAAGCAAAAGACTTGGCAGACGATGCCCATCCCCCAATGAAAAGCAGGGTTCACACAAAATTAAGAGACCATACAATAA
>NW_026466339.1:0-13412 GCF_026875155.1 Cherax quadricarinatus
GGGTTTAAATATTTTAAACATGTATTCTTCCCCCGCCCGGGAAATACATGTTCAAGGGGTTTGCAGGCGTTCCCATAGTTTAAGGTTACGGGCTAAATTAGCCGTAAACATCTCTGTATTTGTTCCAGTCCGAAAATTTCCTTTTTGGTGAACGGGGCCGCCCACACGAGAAATATTTTAAGTGAGGAGCAACGATTTGAAGGTATCACCATCAAAAATTTAATTTCCCCTTGTTTTGAAAATTCTCAATACCCCCCCGCATTTTCCCGGCGTCGTGATCTTTGCCCTTGTTATGGTCTTTAAAAGAAAGATCCGCTAAAAATTTTATTCCCGGGTTTTTTTACGTTTTCCCTTTACTTCTTTTGGTGCCCTCTTAGTTTTCATATAGTTTTCCCTTTGAGCTCTTATTCTTTCCTTACCTAAGCAGCTGGAATTACACCATTGCGATTTGTTTTCCACTCCCACGGGGGAAAACCCTGTTTATGTCTTCCTGTATTTTTTTTAGTGTCCTCCCCGTACTGACTTTCTGCTTTTTCAGTGTCATCTAAAAATGATGATACAAAAGTTGGGGGGGGTTTTTTTTGTCATGTCTCTATGGGATAAAAACAGCGGGGTCCCGGGACAGTCCCTTGGTCACGAGTTTTGACTTCGCTTTCTTCCCCTGTTCACTCCCTTTTTTTGTGTTTGTTGTTGGGAAAAACCGAAAACCCTCTGCCTACCTTCCCGAAATGCCCCATACCCTTCATTTTGTGCGCATCACTCCAATCGAAATTTGCAACCCTTCGAAAATCTGTGTAAATCAACATCTGCTTTTTGGTCGTCTTCCAACCTCCGAAATTCGTCATAATGGTTCACAGCTGTACAACATAGCGTCCGCTCTAAATCCATGCTGGTTGGGGTTTATGTTTTTTGGGGCTCTCTGGAAATTTGTAATCTTCATGATGTGTGGGTTTAGGGCTATGGTTTTAAATTTTTTGGGTTTGTGCTCTACCCCTCCTTATGAAAGGACTATGTCTGCATCTTTAAAGGGCCTTCGGATTTCCCCCTAGACTGGGCTCTTTCCCAAGAATACCGGGGGCTCGGCTAGGGGTACTTTGCACTTTTTTAAACCAGAGCATCCATGAATCGGGGCCGGGTGCTGGTGGGGGCTTTTTTTCCTTGTCTTTTTCAAAAACTAGGGGTTTTGTACTACTGTCAGTTGATCTGCGCGGCCTTCTTTTTTGGGTAAAAAATTTTTCTGCATTTTCTACCTTCTGTCATTTAGTGGGGCGAACCCGACTCATACTGTTCTTTTGGGTTTTTCCTTTATTTTTTTCATGCAGTAACAATCCCTCTCAGTAGGGGTCAATTCTACAGTAGTTCTTAATTTGGTTTTACGTAGGAATGATTTTTGAGTTTCTTGAAATATCCTTAGGGCCCTTAGTTCCCTTTGTACTTCTTCCGGTAAACCAAGGGTTTTTTTGCTCTAATTCGTGATCTCTGGGCTAAGTCTTCTTCCTCTTTTGAGCATATTTGTTTCTTAAGCAGTTCGTAACCCTTTTCTTCTTCTTCCCACCCCTATGCTCTATCTTATTCTAAATCTTCTTTTCGCAGTGGTACGTCTTTATGCTTTGTATTCAGCTTTTTGGGCACTGTGGGATTTAAGGTGTCAGTTGATTCCCAGGATAGCTGTACACAAAACACAAACAAATAATAATTTTGATAACATTAAAAAAAATTTAAAAAGGGGAAACGATAAAAATCTCTTAAAAAGTAATAGAAATAAACGGATTAACCAATATCCTAAAAATTTTGCCCGATTTTTCGAAATTTTTTTGGTAATTTTATTTTTCCTTTTTTTTAACAAGTTTTCTTTCATTACCCCTGCCCCCCCCCCCAAAGGGGTCTGGACGCTCCCCCCGCTATGGGGGGATATATGTGTTATGTCTATATTAAAAAAAGCTCAAGCCGGTTCTTAAAGTTATTGCCTCGTTCTTTAAAAACCTTTTTAGTGAGCAGTTTTTTAAAATCTGCAAAAAATTTTGTTTAAAAAAAAAAAATTTTTGGGAAAGTTCGTGTTGTTTCTTCCCCCTTACGAAAAAATTTTCTACGAATCAGTTATGAATTTTTTAAGTACCCCCAATACTTTTCGTGTTTAAATGAAAAAAATTCATTTGGATTTTACCTTTTCCCGGAGAAGGTTGGGGGTTTTTCGTTTTTCTTTATAAGTTTTTTTTTGAATGGTGGTACGGTTTTTTAACTCTTTTTTTTGCCTCACCTTTTCCCTATATATCATCGCTTTTACAAAATTTGGGGGGGAAATGAGTGGGCGAACCCATACAGGATGCTGTTAACCGGGTAAAAAAATCAAATTGTTCTATGTTTTGTGCTGAAGTATATAGTTGTAAAACCTAAATTCTGATTTCTGCTATCACAGAATTTTTTGATACCCCGGTCCTTTTTTCCTTTTTTACGGTTAGTTTTTCCATCATTAACATTCTTGTTTTAGTTGTTATACCCCAAAAATTTATTAAATTTTTGAGAAAAACAAACGTAATCATAACCTTGAACCAGGAATTTTTAACAAATATTTTATTTGGCGAGCATTCCGTGTGAAATTAAAAAAATTTTTTTTTCCGAATATTAGTTGCATATCCAAAAAAAAACGAATTATTTGCATTTGCTCATCATTGACCAAAAAGGTTATGGCTCTTTGAAACTTTGTTTAATCCAAAACCCCTTTAGGGCAACAGCTAGCTATCTTTTTATGTAATTCCCCAATATAACCCTGCTTATTTAATCCTTCAGTTTAACTCCTGCTCGTTTAACTCCTCCAGTTTTAAAACCTGCTCAGTTTAACCCTGCTCAGTTTTTTTCTCCCTCAGTTTTTTAAATCCTCTCATTTAACTCCTGCTCAGTTTTAAACCCGCTCAGTTTAAACCCCCGCTCGTTTAAAATTTGCCGTTTTAAAACTTTATTTAACCCTTTTCTCAATTTCTCTCTCATTTAACCCCGCCGTTTTTATCCCCCAGTTTTAAATCCCTCAGTTTAAAATTGCCAGTTTAACTTGAGAAATGTCAAAATTTAACCCTGCTTTTTTTAAAAATCCTCTCATTTTTAATTTTTTTTTAAAAAAAAATTCTGTGACAAATTAATTTTTTTGGGGATACCCACCTCAGTACGGTAACCTTTTTAAAGAAGGTACAAACGCAAATAAAAATAGGCAATGTGCAACACTGGGTATTTTATTTAATTTCCTCCTGGCCTTTAATCAAAAAAATCCTGGTCGAAATTAAAAAATAAAGGGAAACAATTTTTAGGGGGGGGAAAACCTTATAAGGCACTAAAAATTATAAAAAGGGATGAAATTAAAACCCAGAAATTTATTTTTTAGAGTTTTTAAAAATATAAACAAAATCGAACCGTAAAAAACAAAAATAAAAAATGAAAGGATGAAACAAAAAATAATAAAAATGTTTAAAAAGGGAAATTTAAAGGAAAAAATTTTTTTTAATTAAAAAAAAACAAAAAATTTTAAAAAAACAGGACTGTTTTAAATGGTAAAAATTTGAAATTTTCATAAAAAATAACGGTAAATTTAAAAAAAAAAAAAAAAAAAAAAAAAAAAAAAAATGAAAAGCAGGTCCACTAGCACATAAAGACCAAAACAAAGGGTGAGAGCCCAAGACTGTTTAATTGCTGCCAGCAACAAAGGGGGGTTACCAAAAAACCCTGTTTCAGGAAAGGGACGGACAGCACCTAAATCGTCCTGACCCCCGGGTGTGGGGGCGTACGTTGGGGTACTCGGCTACGGGAAAGCCCGGTTTTATAAAAATCCTGGTCCACCATGAGGCCTGGGCACAGACCGGGCCTCGGGCCGTTGACCCCGAAACTCTCTCCAGGGTTTTAACTTCCTAATTCTATTATTATATAGGAAAGCTATGATAAAGAAAAATTCCGAACAAAAGAGCTTTAAAAAATTCAAAATGATTTGACAAAAACCCTCAAAATTTTTTTCCCCAAAAATAGGTACATGGCCCGAGGCAAAAATCTGCCTGTAAATCTGACTACAAATAGGAAATATTGAATTGCATGAACGATGTTTGTTTGAGTACTAATGGGGAGACAAAGTTTTTTTCATCGATCTGTCTATCCCAAACCATTTCTTGGGAATGATACGGAGGTTTTTTATGTGAGAGGTGGGTGTAAGGTATGGGGGTGGTGTATGGTTGACTTGATGTTAGGGGTAAATGTTGGGCTGATGATTTAACCATGTGATTTGAATGGTGAGGTATTCATTTTAATAGCTGATTGTGAGTTAAGGTGGTGTAAAATGTTAATGTGTGATGTTTGTGGGGTGAAGTGGACGGAATGAGGGGATGATGGGGTGATTTGCGGAATAGGTGATATGGGGTGAGTTTTTGATAGTGGGGGGGTCTGAATGAGGTTTTAATGACGTGAAGTTTATGGGGTAGAGCTGATATAGTGAAGTTTTGAAAGGGGGACGTGTAATGGAAGGAGCAAAAGAAGTGTGAGGTAAAGAAAATATGAATGTTGAAGATAAGGCACTGATGGTGTAAAGGGGGAGAGGGGGGGTTTTTTTGGGGGAAAGTTGACGCGGAGGTGTTTAAAGGGGATTGTGTACTTAAAGTTATTTAAATTTTATAGTTGTTATTTTGTCAGTATTGAAAGTTGAGAGTTGGTATGAAAATAGATGGGTTTTTAAATACATAGATGGAGTGGGAGGGTTTGGTCAAATAAGTTTTAAAAAAAAAAGGATAAAAACGACACAAGGGAAATAAAAAACCATAAGCATATAAAATGATGCTTTATTGACAACTTTCCCAAAAAACCAGGGGGTTTATAAATTTTTGTAACTTAAATAAACCCACTTTTTGTGGGCAAAACCCGTTGTCAATAAAGCATCACATGATACTGCTTATTTTGTTTACATTTCCTTTAAAAATAATATGTAAGATTTGGGTATGTGATGTTAAGATGTAAGATGGGGGAATAAGGGGTGCATGGGTAAAGTTTGTTTTTGTCATTCTTCTTTAATATTCTCCAACGAATTTAAATCTATTCTGTATATGGAATCAAACAAACTGCAAAATTTAAGTGGGGCCCTTTCAATGCTGTGAGAGCTGTAGTAAAACCTCGACTCTTGTTACTTATACCTGTATCCCCCCCAGAATCGGTTTGCCTTTTTTACGTACGCTAAAGAAATTGTTGTTTTGGGTTTTCGGGGTTCGAAAGGGGCTTGTGAAACCATCTAGAAAAATATGGTACTCCCCAAATTTACAACTTTATAGTAAAATTTCGGGCCCCGGGTAAGTGCTATGATATTTTTTGTGCCAAGACTGTGGGTTTTTTAACCTTAACCCCAATTCCTTCCCCGCATTCTGTTCGCCCAATTCTTCTTTTATTTTTTTATTCAATTTATTCATTTATTCGGTTTATTAACTGGCGGGCCACCACTTTTTGACCACAAAAATAAGGTTGAACCCCCCTGAAGTTCATGACACTTTTTAATGAATAAATTTAACCCCTACTTTTCTATTTTTTTTTTCCCCTTTTCCCCCTCACTTCTGTTCTTCCACCGCCCTTCTTCCTTGTCACCTATTGCCCCTGCTTCGCAATTTTCCCACCAGTAGCTCTACTTCAATCTGCCTATAACTGGTTTCTCAAAAAACTCTAAAACATCGTTTACACAGAGAATTCAATCATTTCCCTTTTTCCAAAAAAAAAAAAAAAATGTTTCTATGGGAAAACCCCAAAAAGCTACCTCCACCGCATTGACAAATGCCCCCAAGTCACTCTAGTTATGTTTAACCTCATCCCTGGCATAAAAATTATTTTTGCCATAGAACAGGTCCCAGGTTCTATTAAAAGATCTTGCATTGTCCTTTAACTGTTTTTTTCAGCCAAAATTAACATTTTAAATACCCTGAAAAATATTCTTTTCCCCAAATCCTCTCCTTGGGAAAGGCAACAAAATTTCAGGGGCCCTCCCCCCTTCCCAAAATTTTTCTCTACTGCTGACCTTAAAACCCTTTTATTTAGGTCCTCATTCCTCATTCCCCCACTGAGACGATAATAAATTTTTCCTAATTTCCTTTCCCTGATGTTGCCCAAAACGGTTAACAGTATCCTCATCCCACCCCCAAAAAAACCCCCACCCCCCTGGGGTTCCCCCTTTCCCATCTTACGACAAACCCTGTCCATGAAATTTAAAAACCCGTCACCAAGTAAACATTATTCTTACCCCCATGGATGTATTGGGTGTGACGTTATCGGTGGGATCTGTAGAATGGGGGACCCTGGGATGTTTTTCATGGGATTTTCTTCAGGGTTTTCTTCACTTTGAATGTCTTCCGGGGTTTTAAAATTAACAAAGGCCTCGTTGGAATGGTCTTCATTAATGGGCCTAGATTATCGATTTAAATTCGTCTGTTAACAAAAAAAAAAAAAAGAACTGCAGGTCTTTTACAGCATCTCCTGAACCTTCTCCACTTCAACATCGTTTCCTTTATTTCCCCTAAGCAACCATCCCCCTTGGGTTTGAACAACGAGGACGGTGTTTCTAAAATCCTTACACAACGTTCAATCCCTTTTTAAATTTCCCCCTTTTAAATATCCATTAACTTTTTTGCCCTTAAAACTCTAATTTAAACGAAAACAACTCAGACTGAAGAAAAAAATTCCTTACACCATTTAGGCTCATCTGAGTCTTCCCAAATTCCCAAACGTGACCCTTTTTTTTTGTTTTTTCCATCTCTGGAAAATCCCCGTCTTTGTCCACCTTGCAAATTTCCCCCAGTATTTTATATACGTTAACAATTTTCCCCCAAAACTCCCTCCCCCAGTCTCGGGCTGGGCCCCCTTTTCCCCTGAAACCCTTTCCCCCCGGTGCAAACCTTACACTTCCTCTAATTTCTTGACGTGACCAGGTGGATTCCAAAACTGATGCTGCATATCCAATATGGCCGACCAGGGTGTACAAATTTTGAACGTTTCCTTAAGAGAAATGGTTCCCGGGGGCCCATATCTGCAGCTTATCTGATTATGTGCACTCAGCAGATGTTCTTGGTAATTTTCCCCCAAAGATCCTTTTTCCTATTTTAAACTTACTTGTCACCTTGTCATAGAATCCAGTAGGGGTTTTTTTTGTGAAGGGATTTTTGTGTGGTTTGGTTTGTTGTGTTTGGTGTTTTGTGTTTTGTGTGTTGTGTGTGTGGTTGTGTGTGTGTGTGGTGTGTGTGTTGTGGGTGTTGTGGGTGTGGGGTGTATTGTTGTACTCGCCTATTGGGGTTGGGGGGGTCATCACAGCCCGGGCCCCCCCCTTCACGGGCCGCTACCACCCACTTTTTCCCCTCCGTGAGCTTCATCTACCCTTTTTAAAAGCATTATGGTCCGCCTCCACTACAAACCCCTACCTACTATTCTACTTTTGACAATCTTCTGAAGAAATATTCCCAACATCCTGTGTTCATTGAGTTTCACTTCCCAAATGTGACCCCTTGTTGCTGTGTCCCATCTCTAACTCTTTCTCTGTCCACCTTTTCATCCTCCATATTTAAAATTGTTATCAATCCCCTCTAACTCTCCACTGTGCCTTAAAAAAACAACACTACTGTCCCAGTATTATTTTGGCCTGTATTTTGCGAATCAAATGCTCATGAAACTTTAAGCAAAAATACCCAAGTCTGCACATTCTCTTATTCATCACTTTCAAAATTGTGTCATTACACTATGATAATATCCCATTTCCCCTTTTTATTTTGGGAAAAAAAAGGGAACACTCGTAAATTTTAAAAAACTGAAATAAGTGTATTTTAACTTTGGGAATTGCATGTGGGAAAAACAAAAAATTTTTGAGAAAATAAATGGGATTAGGTCAGGTTATTTATTAAATTTTAACTAAAAGGATAGAAAAACTAAGAAAATTTGAAAAAAAGGAACAAAGTAAATTAAAATTGAAATAATTGTTTTTAACCCGGAAGATGTGTAAACAAAATATTGAAAAAAATAATGGCCAGTAAGTAATTATAAAATAATTTTTCTTGTTTCATTATAAAAAAAGAACTTAAATAATCATGAAAAGGCTTAACACCCCTTTGGGGAAAGGTTAGGTTAAGTTCCAACTTTTTTGATATTTTTAAAAGTTAAAGATTTTCCTTTAATTAAAAAAAAATTTAAATCAATTTATTTGAAACCTTTTATTGGGAGTAACATACAATGGGGAACAGAAAGTTGGGAAACCATCTTGGGCCCTTTTTTTATTTGAGCAATGACTTTATCTCGTTATATCATTTGCATAGGAACATTCCCGACCGAGTCATCATGAACAAATTGTCAGTGAATGATGTTCTGGAGAAGGAAAAGCCGAGTGAATTGCTCTTTGCCCGTCTTTTGTGTAGAAGCCCTTCTCGCTGCCCGAGGAGCCAGTTGTACCCTTTACAATGGGAACTTATACGTAACATAGGTCGCCCACATCCCTTCTGTGGTGAAAGGGCCCGCTGAAAAACAGATTTCCCCAAATAGGTCTGGACGAAGATGAGACCTTGCTCTTTCCTAAATCTTTAAACAGTCGCAGATGAGGGGGGGGAAAAAAACCCAAAAAAGGGGCAAAAAAAGTATGAACGTACTTTGGGGACATACAGAATCTTGCAACCAAACGTCACAACCGAGAACGCAAAGTCTGTAAGCTTTTTTCTGCCTTGTTTCAAGATTTACTACGTGATTCTTCATGGGCAATTTTTAGTAAAAATTTCACCCCAAGGATATCAACTTCTTCCGGGTACCAACACTCTGCTCCGGCATTATCATCATGGTGCCTAGAGACCATCATCATTTGTGTTCTCTCGGGTGCAAAAATGTTACCTGCCATCGTTTCCTCAAGCTGATATAGTTCTCATCTGTGATTCATGTAGCTTTGAGAAGCTGCATTTCCTCTCTTGGATAAGAAAATTTGTCAGAGTACAGACATCTGCATATGCAGGGGATTTTGGGATGAGATGAAGGTAATTGAATGGACATTTCATAACAATGGCCCAAGCACGTTTTCCCGGTTGAACACTTGCCCCATTAGGATGTTTTTGCTGATTTTGTTCCATGAGAGCTACTTTTAGGTTCTGCCATGAAGGTAATCGCTGAGGAAACATAGTTGTAGAGGCTGCAATTCCCAGTGTTTTGAATTTTGCCAAAGGCCCTGGTGCCATTTTTTAGCGAAACATCAGCAATTCCAGTGCTACCACACATTTGACTTTGATTCGTCCAGTGAGTGGTGCCATTTAGTGGAGAGGTTTAACAACACAGGCAGCAGAGTAACCCTTCATAAAGCCATATTAACGGTAACAAAGTAGTGAGTGGTAGCCCAAAAAACTTTGTTATTTGTCTTGAGACTATTGTTTCGAGGATCTTGCTAGTGATTTGGGGAGTGACACTGGTCTGTAGTTGCTGATTTTTGCCTGGGTCTTTTTTTTTGGAACAGGACTACATTTTCCTCTTTCCACAGAGAGGCCATTTACACTGTACTAGGCAGTGCTGAAAGATGCAGTTAAAAGGGGTTGCTAGCTGGTCAGCACATCTACTCAGCAATCTTGGGATCAACTTGTCTTGGCCCACAGCCTTTTCTTGGTCAAGCGATTTAAAAAAACGATGCACTTCCTCCTGCATTATGTCACCCCTGACACCTTTGCACAATTTTTGCAGCTAGCCAAGGGGGCCCTTGTGGATAGGAACTTGCATTTGGCAGCAAATTGTTCGACAAGAGGTCTGCTTTCTCTTTACTAATAGTAGAGGTGGTCCCAACCGTCAATTTAGAGGTGGAATAAGTTCATCAGGGAGAAAACCTTGTTGTCCTTGACCAGGGACCACCAGGTGTTGGAGCCCACTCTACCTGATGCAAGCAATCTTTTCATGTCCGACTCCCATATAGAGATGGCCCAATTTTGAACTTCACCCCATATGCCCACAGGCTTGCCTGAGGCATTGGTGGGGCCGGAAAGTCAAGTGATGCGAACTCCCAGGAGGTCCCATGTTCACTTCCACCAGGGGAAGAAGGGGTTTAGTGGGGCCAGAAGTAACGATTCGCCCCCCAATTCCCAAAAAGCATTCAACCAATTTTATCCCTCCAACACTACTCATTCATTTTCCCACTCTTATATTGCGAACTTTTTCCCTCATAGTAGCAAGTACCAAAACACAACGATTTTCAGCAGCTATCCCACAGCAGCGTACATTAGAGCAAAGACCTCACAACAGCTGTTCCTCACAGCAGCCGTATCACACAGCAGCAGTATCACACAACAACTGTATTAACAGACAATACAGAAATTTTTTCTTTACAATAAAACACAGTTCAAGAAAAGAGAAATGAGGTTAACATCCTTATAATTATTTTTCTCACCTGAATAAACACAGTTAAACACACTCTTGAAACTGCATAGAACGAGTCACAGCCAGGCCAGACTAATTAAGTCTTCAAAAAAGCATTGGTCGCCGACCCCTGGTTCCTGGTGGAATGGTTCTGTTCCTGGTGGCACAGTTCTGGTGCCTGGTGGTAGGTCGCCTGGTTCCTGGTGGCATGCCTCTGGCTCCTGGTGGCAGGTCCCCTGGTTCCTGTTGGTATGTTTCTGGTTAGTGGTGGCATGTCTCTGATTCCTGTTGGCGTGCCTCTGGTTCCTGTTGGCGTGCCTCTGGTTCCTGGTGGCAGGGCCCAAAAGGTTCTTGTGGCATGCATCTGTTCCTGGTGGCATGTTTTTTGGGTTTCAGGTGGCATGTTTGGTTCCTGGTGGGGTGCCTCGATTCCTGGTGGCAGGTCCCATGGTTCTTGTGGGATGCACTTTCCTGGTACATAGCTCGGGCCTGAAAGGCAGGGCTACTGGTCCCTGGTGGTATGCCTCTGGTTCCTGGTTGCAGGTCCCCTCCTTCCTGTTGGCATGCCTCTGTTCCTGGTGGCACAGCTCTGGGCCCTGGTGGCAGATTCCCAGGTTACTGGTGGCATGCCTCTTTTTCCTAGTGGCAGGTCCCCTGGTTCCTGGTGGCATGCCTCTGTTCCTGGTGGAACAGCTCTGGCTCCTGATGGCAGGTCCCCTGGTTCCTGGTGTATGCCTCTGGTTAACAGTGGCATAGCTAAGGTTTCTGGAGGCACAGCTCTGGTTCCTTGTGGCATGCCTCTGGTTTCTGTTGGCAGGTCCCCTGGTTCTTGGTGTCATGCCTCTGGCTCCTGTTGGCAGGTCCCTTGGTTCCAGTTGGCATGCTTCTGGTTCCTGGTGCCATGCTCCTGGTTCCTGGTGGCATGTCTCTGGTTCCTGGTGGCATGCCTCTGGTTCCTGGTGGCATGCCTCTGGTTCCTAGTGGCACAGCTCTGGTTCCTGTGGCATGTCTCTGGGTTTCCCGCTGTCATGTTTCGGTTTCTGGTGCAGTTTTTGGGGTTCCCGCTGTCATGTCTCTGGCTCCTAGTGGCATGCCTATGGTTCCTGATGATCTCTCTGGTTCCTACTGGCATAAATCTGATTCTTGGTGGCATGCCTCGGATTCCTGGCGGGATGCTCTGTTCTGTGAAAAGCCCTTTTCTGTGATATGCCTCGGTTCCTGTGGATCCATGGTTTGCCGAAAGCCTCCTGGGTTTTAGACCCCTGGTTTCCTGGTGGCATGCCTCTCGTTCCAGGTGGCAGGTTTCCCCGATTCCTGATGGGATACCTCTGGTTCCTGGTGGCATGCCTCTGGTTTATAGGGCATACCTCAGGGTTTCCCGGGGGCAGGGCGCCTTGTTTTCCCTTTTGCAATGCCTCTGGTTCCTGATGGAATGCCTCCGGTTCCTGGTGGCATGCCTTTGGTTCCTAGTGGAATGCCTCTGGTTACGATGCAGGTCCCGTGGTTTCTGGTGCATACCTGTGGTTCCTGATGGCATCCTTCTCATTCCTGGTGCCAGGGCCCCTTTGGGTTTATGGTGGCATGTCTCTAGTTCCTGGTGGATGTCCTTTGGTTGTTGATGGCACTACTTCTGTTACTGGTGGCATGTTCTAGTGTTCCTGATGGCATATCTGCTTCCTGATGGCATGCCTCTGTTTCCTGCAGGCATACTTCTGCATCCTGGTGGCAAGTCTCCTAGTACCTGGTGGCATGCCTCTTGTCCTGATAGCATGCCTCTATTTCGTGGTAGCATGCCCCTGGTGGCATCCCTCTAGTTCTTGGTGGCAGGTCCCCTGTTTCCTGGTGGCAGGTCCCTTGGTTCCTTTAGGCATTCCTCTGCTTCCTGATATCATGACTGTTTCCCAGTGGCATGACTCTGGTTTCTGGTGGCAGATCCCATGGTTCCTGGTGGCATGTCTCTGGTTCCTGGTGGAATGGATCTGGTTCCAGGTGTCATGGATCTGGTTCCTAGTGTCATGGCTCTGGTTCCTGTTGGCTGGTGCCCTCGTTCCAGAATTTATATCTCTGGTTCCTGGTGGTATGCATCTGGTTCCTGGTGGCATGTCACTGGTTCCTGGTGGCAAGTCCCCTAATTCCTGTTTGGCATGCCTCTGGTTCCCTGTGGCAGTTCTCCTGGTTCCTGGAGGCATGCCTATGGTTCCTGGTGGCAGGTCCCCTGGATCCTGGTGGCATATATCTGGTTCATGGTGTAAAGCCTCTGGGTTTTTTGGATGCCTCTGTTCCTGGGGGCAGGGACCTGGTTCCTCTTGAAATGGTTCCAGGGGGGCAGGGACGCTGGTTCCTGGTGGCATGCATGTGGCTCCTGATATCATGCCTCTGGTTCCTAGTGGCATACCTCAGGTTCCTGGTGGCAAGTCTTCTGGTTCCTGATGGCATGCCCTGGTTCCTCAAAACATGCCTTTGTTTCCCGGTGGCATGCGTCTGGTTCCTGGTGACAGGTCACTTTGTTCCTCGTGGGATGCCTCTGGTTCCTGATGGTATGCCTCTGTTTACTGGTGCCATGCCTCAGGTTCTTGGTGGCATGCCTCTGGTTCCTGGTCGCAGATCCTCTGGTTCTTGGTGACATGTTCCCTGGCTCCTTGTGGCATGCCTCTGCTTCCTGATAGCATGACTGTTTCCCAGTGGCCTACCTCCGGTTCTTGGTGTCAGGTTCCATGGTTGCTAGTGGCATACCTCTGCTTCCTGGTGGCTGGTGTCCCGGTTCCTGGTGGCATATCTCTGGTTCCTGGGGACATGTCTTTGGTTCCTGGCAGCACGTCCCCTGGTTCCTTGTAGCACGTCCCGTGGTTCCTTTTGACAGGTCCCATTGTTCCTGGTGGCATGTCTCTGGTTTCTGGTGGCATACCTGTGGTTCCTGATGGCATCCTTCTCATTCCTGGGGCCAGGTCCCCTGGTTTTCATGGGGCATGTCTATTGTTAATGATGGCAGTCTCTGTTCTTGTGGGATTCCTCTTATTTCGGTGCATACCTCTGGGTTTAAACGGGGGAGGGGG
>NW_026466340.1:0-13584 GCF_026875155.1 Cherax quadricarinatus
GAACTTGGCACCGGAAATGCCCTTTGAGGGTAGTGGTTTTTGGAGGTAGTTACTGAAAGGAGGTATTGGAAAAGATGTTGGAAACGTGTTTGGCAATGGAGTTGGTGGGGAGGATTATGTATCTCTTCTCGGCAGTGTCTTCTCTGGGTGTGTTGAAGATGTTAATGCCCGTCGTCTGCAGTCTCTGATGAAGTGACGAGGATAGTGGAGTTTAGAAAATACTTGTTCAATTATCGTGCATTCTTCTTCAAGGAACTCAATTGCTGCAGATTCTGAGTGCACGCAGGAAGAAGCCTATAATTACACCACGTTTGGTTTTGGTGTCGTGGTGAGAGTAAAAGTGGAGAAGGTCGTTTTGGTTGGTGGGTTTTCGATAGACTTTAAAACGAAGTTCGTGGTCAGCTTTGCAGAGCAGAACATCAAGGAAAGGAAGAGTGTTGTCGACTTCTTCTTCAAGTGTGAACTGGATTGAAGGCTCGACCTGGTTGAGCTTGTCTTGGAGAGCTTGAACGTTGAAGCGTTTAGGAGTTATGAGGAGAATATCGTCAACATAACAGAGCCAGGTGACAGACGAAGGAATAATGGTGGAGAAACGTTCGGCTTCTAGATGTTCCATGTATAGGTTCGCCAGGACCGCACTGAGTGGCGAACCCATGGGTAGTCCAAAAGTCTGCTGAAAGAGGTGATTTTCGAAAGAGAAACACGTAAAGCCAACACATAGTTCAACAAGGTCGATGAAATCGCTGGCTGGAATGGGAAGATCAAGTGAATCGTCAATTTTCCTGCGCAAGAGATCGATGGCTTGTGTAGTAGGTACTTTGGTGAATAGGGAAGTCACGTCAAGGCTGGAAAGTTTCTTGTTCCTGATGTTGATGTTGCGAATGCGATTGAGAAGATCACCCGAGTGTTTGAGATGTGCTGGACTGATAGTGCCCAAGAGTTTAGAGAGGTGTTTTGCGAGAATTCCTGAGAGCTGGTGGGGAGCACTGCCTATTCCCGAGGATATGGGCCTCAGTGGGATACCAGGCTTGTGAGTTTTTGGCAGGCCGTACATTCTGGCAGGTCTGGGGTTGCTGGGCATGGTGTGCAGAAGACTATAAATACTCGTGTCCCTTTCAACCCCAGGTAGATCCGTGTGTGACTTGAAAAAGCCCACTGTGTGGGTGAAACGTTGTCAATAAAGGATCACATTATACTGCATTTGTGTTTATATTTCCATGTCGTTATCATGTTCCCGCAATTTCTCCTGTCCACCAGTGCTGACAGGGTTTTTATTCTTTAACCTCTCCTCGTATCGCATGCCTCTTAGCTCCTGGACTAGTCTTGTTGCACACCTTAGTACTTTCTCTAATTTCCTTACGTGCTTGGATAGGTATGCGTTCCAAACAAGTGCTGCATACTCCAATTAGTGTGTTGCCTCCCTGTCAGGTATTCTTTGATCCATTGCAGTGCCCTTCCTGATATACGCGCTGATCCTCTAGCTTCTGCACTAATCTCTCGTGAGGAACTGTGTCGAAAGCCTTCTTACAGTCCAAGAAAATGCAATCAACCCAGCCCTCTCTCACGTCTCTTACTTCCGTTACTTTAGCAAAAAAACTCCAGAAAGTTTGTAACACAGGATTTGCCTTCCATGAATTCGTGCTGATTGGCATTTATACTCTTGTTCCGTTCCAGGTGCTCCTCCACTCTCCTGATAATCTTCTCAATGGCTTTGCATACCATACACGTCAGAGACACTGGTCTACAGTTTAGTGCCTCTTTTCTATCTCCTTTTTTAAAAAATGGGAACAACATTTGCTGTCTTCCACACCTCAGGTAGTTGCCCAGTTTCAAGGGATGTGTTGAAGATTGTGGTTAGTGGCACACACAGCATTTCTGCACCCTCTTCAATGACCCATGGGGAGATGTTGTCCGGTCCCATTGCCTTTGAGGTATCAGGGTCCCTTAGCAGCTTCTTCACCTCCTCCTCAGTTGTGTGTATGCCATCCAACACTTGTTGGTATATTCCTTGTTGGTGTCCCACCTATGTTCTATCTTCCCAGAGGCCTTCCTGTCTCCACTGTAAATACTTCCTTAAATTCTCGTATTGAGCTCCTCACATACTTCTTGAGCGTTTCTTGTGAGTTCCCTAACTTCTTTCATCAGCCTGATCACCTGGTCTTTGACTATTGTCTTCCTCCTAATGTGGCTATACAGCAGTTTTGGGTCAGACTTGACTTTCGATGCTATGTCGTTTCGTACTGTCGCTGGGCCTCCCTCCTCATCTGTGCATACTCGCTTTTGGCTCTCGACTAATCTTCTTATTTTCCTGGGCCTTTTGCCTCCTGTACCTTTTCCTTAGTTTTTTGCCTCCCTACACCTTTGGGTAAACCAAGGACTCGCTTTGGTCTTCCCGTTATTTCTGTTGCCCTTGGGAACAAACTTTTCCTCTGCCTCTTTGCATTTTGTTGTTACATATTCCATCATTTCGTTTACTGACTTTCCTACCAGTTCTCTGTCCCACTGAACCTCCTGCAGGAAGTTCCTCATACCTGTGCAATTCCCCCTTTCATAGTTTGGCTTTTCCCATTCAACTCCTGTTAACCCTCTCCATATAATCAAAACTCAGATCACGTGATCACTAGTTCCAAGGGGCCTCTCATATGTGATGTCCTCAATATCTGAACTGCTCAGGGTGAACACAAGGTCCAGTCTTGCTGGTTCATCCTCCCCTCTCTCTCTGGTAGTGTCCCCTGACATGTTGATGCATGAGGTTTTCCAATACTACATCCATTATCTTGGCTCTCCATGTTTCGGAACACCCATGTGGCTCCAGTTTTTCCCAATCGATCTCCCTGTGGTTGAAATCGCCCATGACCAGTAACTTTGCTCTACTCGAGTGAGCTAATCTTGCCACCTCAGCCAGTGTGTCCACCATTGCTCTGTTGCTCTCTTTGTATTCCTCTCTTGGCCTTCTGCAGTTCTGTGGTGGGTTATACATCACTGGAATGACTACTTTTTGTTCCCAAAGACTGAATTGTACCTACTATGTACTCCCTTTCACCAATCTCGTCCATGCCTTAGATTTCCTCAAATCCCCATTGGTTTTTTATAAGCAGTGCAACCCCTCCTCCTCCTCTACTCCTATCTTTTCTCAGGATCTGATATCCTGGTGGGAAGATTGCAACTGTTATTTATCTCAGTGAGTTTCGTTTTCTGTGTCTGCTATGGTGCATGGGTATTTCTCATTGATTCTTTCATGCCTCTCCTTATATTTATTCGTTATTCCATCTGCGTTTGTGTACCAAACCTTCAGCTTCTTTTCTATCACTGTGGTCCTGGGAGAATATTAGGGTTGGGGCAGCAGGAGCCCTGGTGGGGGCCTTTGGGAGGCTGCTATAGGGGTGAGGTTTGTGATGTGGGGGGTGGGGCAGAGGGAACAGTGTGTGGGTTTTGGCTTAGATTGTTTAGTCGCATTGGGTTGTCGTGGTTGGAGTCCTTCTGCAGGTGTTTCTGGGGTGTGTGTGTTTGCCCTTCCTCCTGGGTCTGGGTCCTGTGCATCTTTATCATTGCCTCTCATTCCTCTTTTCGTCTTTGTTCCCTCTCATTCAGTGTCATCCTTTCTTCTTGTGTTCTGTCATGATCGAGGTACACACTCTGGTACTTGGTTTGTGTCCCTCATTCGTGCTTTCTCCTGCAGTTCCTGGTTCGAGCTAATTCTTCCTTGAAAATTACTTTGACAGGCCTTTTCCTTCCACCGCAAACCACCCAAATTTTCCAAAAATTTGTCACCTGGGTCATGTCCCCCCTCACCAAATGTTTTCATGATACCTTCATTTGTTTTTTTCTCCTACTTTTTTTCTTTCATTGTAGGCTTCATCTTCGACTTTTTGGGAGCCCATAGACAAAAACTGACCTCTCCCTTTCCTCATCTCACTGTGTCTCCCTTTTCATCCTCTGAGGTGCTTTAGTTTCCTTCCATTGAAACGTTCCTGCCTTAAATCCCTCCCCTTACTGAAGCCCCAATGCTCAGTGAACTGTCTTTTGTGCTCAGTTTTTCCTTGCTACTGTAGTTGTCTGTTAGAGTCTCTTTTATATGGCATCCCTTCATTGTGTTTAGACCTCTCATTTGATCTTAGTGTGCTCCTCGTCTTATCCTGAACCCCACGTGGGTCTGATAGGGTCTTCACATTGGCTTAGCTCCTTTTTTCCTACAGTCCCCTTTGTCTATGACGATATAGAAGTTCCTGATGTCGTGTCTGTTCCTCTTCTAAGCACTCTATCTTATCTTCTGCTTTTGACTTGTAGCCCCCACTTCCTGCTTTCTTCTAGCTATCTTCCTCCATTTTCTTGCCAAGCTCTTCTATCTTCCTTCCCCACCCCCTTCCTCCCTTTTTCTGTAGCTCTAACTCCCAATCTTCTCTTCCAGGGTTTGCCCACCATACCTCTTGGGTAACCCATTTTTTCTTTTTTTTTTACCATATGTATTTTCAGAGTGTATGTGGGGTGGGCAAGAGGCTAGGGGAGAGAGAGGGGAGAGAGAGAGAGAGAGAGAGAGAGAGAGAGAGGGAGAGGGGGGAGAGAGAGAGAGAGAGAGAGAGAGAGAGAGAGAGAGAGAGGAGGAGAAGAGAGAGAGAGAAAGGGAGAGAGAGAGAGAGAGAAAGGTAAAGAGGGAGTGATGGGGGGAGAGGAGAGAGGGAAAGGATGGTGTTTACGGGGATTTTTTGGTGTGGTTCCCCTGGTATCTGGGAGTAATGATAAAGGCTTCGGAGGCTTCTTACTTTATTTGCAATGTCTGGGTACACAGGCAGGTGTGTTAAGTGCCCATGGCCCGGGGGGGGCCATGCCTGCGAGGGAGAGAGGACTAGAGCCTGTTGTCTGAGTGAAGGCCATTTGATTTGGAACCCCGATATCCACTTTTTGGCCCCCATGCATGTCCAGCCTTCTTGTAATCCATTTTTTATTTCTTTCTAGTTAGTTTTTATTATCACCAAATAATGGGTGTATATGGATTCAGTTCCTCTTGGCAGTCATTTATTATTCCTTAAAAAAGATAGTGGTTCTAGTACTGATCGGGAAACTCCAGTTGTTTAACTTCTCATCTACATCAGCCCTTATCATAATCCGCAGCCTTCTGTAAGATAAGTATTAATTTGTGAGTAAAGCTCAGGTGGGGTACAGAGTCATATTTTCTCCTAAAAGTTCAAGAATATGCAGTCCGGACCCATCATTGTCATAATTGTCTTTTTGCTGTATTTTAAAAGAAACCCTTTACAAAAAACTGCAGCAGGTTGGGACCAAAAAAATAATATGCTTGTGAAAACCCTGCAATTTTTTTGAAAAGAATCCCTCACTCAAATTTAAGAAACCTTTTCCGTTTACTTTTTTCTATGTTTTTAAACAGTATAAATTTCAGGATACGGGTTTTTTTTTATTTGGGTTTCCCTCTTGTCTTTTCTCCTTGTATATTGGGGATCACGCTACAATTTCCCATTGTTGGAAAAACCATCTTGAATACCATCAACCCCTTTGGCCCTTGTTGTTTCAGATATTTATTTGTATACAATTTCCCCTTTTGTTTGAATTATATCAAATAAATTTTTTTTTTTTAAAATATATTATATTTTTAAAAAAAATAAAAATTTATAATTAGGCCCTTCTTATAAAGAGGGAAGAGAGGGGGAAGGGAAAGCAAGTTGGTGTGGGGGGGGAATAGGGAAAAAGGACAAGGAAAAAGCTTGCCATAAGTGCTTTAAATTTTGGGAAAGGGCGGGGCGGGGGAAGGGTGTTTGTCGGGGTAAGGGAAAGGTTGAAAAAGGGGTGGAGGGGACTGCGGGCGGGGGAGGGCAAAAGTGGGAGGGTAAAGGGAAAACGAGAAAAAAAAGTAGCAAGTTTTTAGGTAAAAGGTGGCCCTGTTTTTCCCGGACCATTCCTACCCCCCTTTAAAAAAAATTAAAAAAGGCAGGGGGCTTTGAAAAACTGGTTCAAATTATAAATATTTAGGATTTTTACCCCCCTTTCCCCTTTGTGATTTCTTCTTTTTCCCACCCCTTTTTCCTTCCCCTTCTCTTTTCATTTTTTTCCAAAAATTTAAATTTACAAATTTTCCCCTCACCCCAGGTTTATTTTTTTGCTTTGCACCCAAAACCCTTATTGTGTAATCATTTTTTTGTGTGTGTTGTTGTTTGTTTGTGTGTTGTGTGTGTGTGTGTGTGTGGGGTGTGTGTGTGTGTGGTGTGTGTGTGTGTGTGTTGGTGTATGTTCGATTCACTGCTTCTGGCCCCCGCCTCTTTGCTGGTCGCTACTAGGTTCACTCCTCTCTTGACTTCGAGAGCCATATCGTGCCTCTTTTTTAAAAACCTATGTAGGAAATTCATCCTCTACTACTTCCCTCTGAAATTCTTCAACTTCCTGATTACACTAGAGTTTCAGAAATACTTCCTATCATCCGTATGATTTCCCTAGCTTTCAGCTTCTAGCTGTTCTCCGTGTTCCTGTTTCCCTCCTCTCAATAATATATCCCTTTTCACCCCTGTCAGTGCCTTTCAGTATTTTGGAACTTTATTGATTCCGTATTTCCTCCTAATGCTTCTGTCCTCCAGTATCACATTGCGTTTTTTCACTTCTCCTTATAGGAGAACCCATTAGCTCCGGGACTAGTCACTTTGCAAAACCTCAGCACTTATCTTGAAATTTTTTTAACATTACATGACCATTTTCAAACTCCAATATGGACCGGGGACGAAACACGGTGTACAGTGTCATAAGATGACCCTTTAAACTTAGATGTCGAAAAATTTTCTAGATATCCTAGATGAGCATTGCGCAGTAGTATTTGGTTGACGTGTGCCTCAGGTGTTATGCTCGAGAGTGAGCCGTAATCCGTCTACACTATTTTGTGTCCCTTTTCCCAAACTTCATAACATTTCACTTGGTAGAATAAACTCCAGGGAAATATTTGTCAGCCTTCCTATAGCCTGTCCAGATCCATTTCTGGCCCTTCCAGGGTCCTAACGTCTGCTCTGGAGAATAAATTCGCATGGCATTTGCTTTACCCACTAAAACTGATAAATAGTGAGCTTGCTGGAGACATAAGCCCAGCGCATAAAGCAAGTGTCTTATCTGCATAAAGTTTGTGAAATGTTAGCGGTTATAGTTAACGTAAACCTAACACTATAAAGATGATTCGCAGACAATGAAATTCTCCTCTCTCATAACCAACCCAGGCCCTTTTTAACAGTAGAAAACGTCTTGTTAAGGCAAGAAGTATATATTAATATTATTAATTATTATTATATTGTTGTGTTTTGTTGTTGTTGTTGTTGTGTTGTTTTTTTGTTTTTTGTTTTTGTTGTTTTGTTTTGTTTTGTTGTTGTTTTTATAATTATCATGATTAAGCTTTAAAACCCACAAGGGTCATACAACGCTGCAGGGTGGTTTGTGTAAATTTTGTGTATATATGCTTGATTTGAAACTAGAAAGGGTGGAAAATAGTAAGGGTGTTAGTGAAGACTACGTCGGAGGTAAATTTTGCGTTGCCGATGGTAGACAGGACATTTCCTACACATGGCAACCTTAAATTGGAAGCTTGACAATTCTCAAAGTGGTAATGGGGCGCCTCTCCATGAGATACCCAGGAGTGAGACGTGTGTGCTAGATGCGACGACAGGAAAGCATAGTCCCCCAACCATGACATAAGAACATAAGAAAGAAGGAAAAACTGCATCAGGCCTACTGGCCCATGCAAGGCAGGTTCAAGTCGCCTCCGCTAATACCACTGACCCAACCTAGTCAGGTCCAGGTCACATCCACTTAAGGAAGGAGCACGGCATCAAACCTACTTGCATAAGCTAGTCAAATCCAACTAACACCCCACCCAAACCCACTCTTGTATTTATTATCCACAACTCTATTACCAAATCAATGCTTTCCTATATCCTGCCTGAATCGTTTTTTTCCAGTTTGAAACTCTTGCTGCGAGTCCTGTCTTGGCTAGATATTTTTAGCACGCTATTTACATCCCCTTTATTTATTCCCTGTTTTCCAATTATACACCTCAGTCATATGCCCCCTAACTCAATGCCTTTCTAAAGAATGCAGATTCAGGGCCCTCATCTGTCTTCATAGGAAGATTTCTGATACATGGGATCAACTTTGCATCCTCCTCTGTATGTTTTCCCAAGAGCATTTATATCCACTCTGTAATACGGTGACCAAACTGAGCACATAGTCTAAATGAGCCTAACCAAGGATATATAGAGTTGAAGAACAACCTGAGGATTTCTATTATTTATGTTCTTGATATGAAGCCAAGAATTCTGTTAACTTTATTGCGAACACTAATGCACTGTTGTCTTGGTTTTAGATTACTGCAAACCCAGAACTCCTCAATACTTTTCGCAATCAATAATATTAAGATCTACATTATTTTAGTTTTATATGTTGCATGGTTATTTTCCTGCCCAAACATTTAGAACTTTGCTTTGTCAATATTAAACAGCATCTGCCACTTCTCCGACCACTGTACCAGTCTATTCAAACCTTTCTGGAGTGCTCAAATACCCTCATTATAATGAATTGGACGGCCTGTTTTGGGGTCCCTCACAAATTTGCTAATGTCGCTATTTTTTTCCATCATCCTATGTATTTATGTAAATTGTGAACAAAAAACGGGCCCAACACTGACCCCTGAGGAACACCGCTTGTGACGTGCCCCCATTTTTTATTTCTCCCCATTTATGCAAAATCTCTGCTATTTGTCAACCATGCCTGTACACAGGAAAAAATTCTCATATTCCATGTGCCTTTAATTTCCTCAATAGCCTCTGATGTGGAACTCTATCGCAAGTCTTTCTGAAAGCCATATGACTATATTATTTTCATTAAACCCTAATCTATCTCCTCAAATACCTTAGTGAAAAAAGTTAGTTTAAATTCGTAAGACAGGAACGCCACTTTGGAAAACCGTGTTGAGATTCATTAATCAAATTAGCCTTTTTAAGATAGCTACGAATTGCCTCGGAAATTATTGATTCCATAAATTTTTCCACTATAGTTCGAAGCTACGGACCTGTCTCTTGCTTTGTAAATAGGTATTACATTTCAAACTTGCACTATGCCAGTTTGTAGTGATGTGTTGAAAGATCTGGTAGATTTTAATTTCTCTATTTGTCTGAGGACCATGTCATTAGTTACCCCAATCGTGCATTTGTTTATTTATCTCCTGTTCTACATAATTTATTATTTCTGGAATTTCAGTAGTATCTTCCTGAGTAAAAACTGAGAGGAAGTAAATGTTAAAAATTTCACACATTTCTTTATCACTGCAGTGATCTGACCTGACTACTTTTAAGTGGGCCTATCTTATCTCTAATGTTACGCCCCGTAAAACCTGAAAGAACCCTTTCAGGTTTGTCTTCTAATCCCTTGCAAATTTAGCCTCATAATCCTTTTTTGCTTTTCCTATTTCTTTTTTTTTATTTCTCTCTTTAAACTGAATATACTGATTTTTTAACTGCCCTTCCTCTCTTTTTATACGCCTATATTTCCTCTCTTTTGACCAATGAGACACTTTAATCTATTGTTTATCCGTTTGGGAATCTTTTTATTAGATCTAAAATTTTCCCCGCTCGAACATAAGTTATCTGGGCACCTAAAACTATGCTCGAAAAACGTCATATAGCAACCATCACTACCTACCCGACCCATACCCAGGTCGTTCCATTTCATCTCACCCAGGTAATTTTTCATTCCCATGAAACTGGCCAAGTGAAAGTCTCGGACGAGACTTGATTTTCAGTTATTTGGGTAATTCCATGATATATTGAAACTAAATGATTTGTGATCGCTTTCCCCAAGCTCATCATTAACTTCAAGATTATTAATTAATGATTCTTTTTTGGCAAGAAACCAAGTTGTTTCCTCTAGTTGGTTCGTCACAAACTGTTTTTAAAAGCAGTTCTGAACCGGTATCAAGAAAGTCATTGGACTCAAGATTTCCTGTCACATTGTTCCAATAAATTAACTAAAGTTAAAATCTCCCATTAACAAAAAAATTTTCATATAAAGACGCCTTATGAATTTCTCCCATAGCAGCTTCTGCACTCCTTATCAAGGTTTGGTGGCTTATAAATCAAACCCCCAGTTCTTTTTCACGTCCCCCAAGAAACTGTAGCCAGACAGATTCTGTGTCCGATGTTTCTAATCTTATATATTATCTAACATAACAATTTAAATTATCTCTGACATGCATCGCCACTCCACCTCCCTTCCTGTTGATCCTATCAGTGGGGAATAGTTTATAGCCCTGTGTGTTGCATTCAGGTTGAACCAGGTCTCCGTTATAGCAATAATATCAATATTACCTGCACTTGCAAGTAATCTTAGCTCATCTATGATAAGAAGACTAGAATATTAAACAAGTCTTGGTAGAATAGAATTTGTGGAAAATACTGTATATTTTCCGGAAATATGGTAATTTATAGGTAAACAGATGGCCTATATTGTATTTAATAAAAATTATGTTATCGAAAATGGGAAACCCTGCGCCTGCGCAGAGGGACTCACCATTTCTGTTTGAATTGAGTAGCAGAAGTTAGTGAATGGGAAGAATTTTTCGTGCTCTAGAGGTGAAAATTGGGCTGACACCTCTCAAATAGGAGGCGAAATTGTTGGATATGTATTCCTGCATAACTTGAGATATCAGGCGACTGGACAAGACAGCTCCAGGAACCTCAGATAAGTCTGTGATGTTTTAACTCTGGCCAGTGTTATTTTCATGTATAGACAGTGAGGTTTTCTGAGTATGATACACCTTGATCTCCAGTCAAATTGGTGAGTGATATTAAGATATTCTCTTTCTGTTATGTAAATGTGTATATATATAATCCTTTATTAATTTAATATACAGTCCACCAAATTTTATTTATCAAAATTCTTGTTGATGCATCTTTCTGTTGTAATTAATAGGTCTAGAGCAACTTGTGGGTATGACAGTTTTTAGGTATCGAAGGGGGAATTTTGCGACCTAGGTGTCCCAAATTCCTACTTGTCTATGTAACTTTGAAAAATAATAATTATCGTTGTTATCATTTACTGTTATGTACATTATGAGTTACATACAGATAAATGTAATTTTCCACATTTAATTTGCCCATTGGTCCTTCTTGAACCAGAGGTGATTAATGAAGTCATTAATTAGTTAATTACTTAATAATTATATGTGAAATGACAGAAGGAGGTGGATGTTAAGTTCACAAATTTACTTAATGTGCAGTGGATTATAATTATTACAATATTAATTTGATAAGACAATTCTGGCCAAGATTTATATCAGTGTATGTGTAATTGATAAGCTAATTATATTTATGTGCATAATATTAATTTTGCTATGCCAAATTCTGGCAAGGATTTATATTAATTTGTATAATATTAATTTTGATAAACCAAGTCTGGCTAAAGGTTTGTATTAATGTGTATTTAAAATTTATATTATAATTTTCTTACATGTGCAATTACTAAGCTCAAGTGTAGCTAACATTATTAATGTGTATTTAAAATTTATATTACAATTTTCTTACATGTAATTGCAAAGCTCAAGTGTAGCTAGGATTTATTCAAAGGTAAGTTGTACTATTTACCTTCATAAAGTGCATAATTTAGTACATAATCAGTGTTATTAATTAAGTTGAATTTAATACATTGCATCATGGGTGAAAATGAGGAAATTAATGTAGAAGACAAACATATGGAATATAGAGCAAAAAAAGCATCACTGCAAGCCAGAAAAGGTCATGTAAAACCCAAAGGGATAAAAATAAATGTTTGGGAAACAATGATTCAAGAAACTATGAATACTGATGATTTAAAATTGTATTTAGATGCTTTACGGAATAGATATGATTCATACAAATTATATTACAACAAATATGAAGGAGATTTATTAGTAAACTGTGTAGATGAGACTGAAGTAGATCTTATGATTAATCATATTATGAATTAGAGGAAAGATTCTTTTTTTGTAAAAGTCAGGCCCTTGAAAAATTAAAATGTGTGAACCAGGCAGTTAATCAACTGCTCCAACAAATAAGATGTCTTTGCCGAAACTCCCAGAATTTTGTTTACCTGTATTTAATCCTGGAGAAGATTGGGAGGAGTTTTGGTCAATTTTTAAAGCAGCTGTGCATGATAGAAGTGACCTAGCCTGTGTAACTAAATTATTTTACCTCAAAGGACAGATTAGAGGACATGCTCACATACTCATACAAGCCTTTCCCAATGTAGATGACTCTTACAAGGAAGCAGTTGACTTGTTGAAGGTCACCTATGGTAATATAGAACAAAGTAGGTTGGATCTAGTGAATATCATTGTTAATTTAAAATCTCCAGATCACACTTACAAAGGTTTACAGCAGTTTAGAGTTATACTGGAGAGCACTCTCAAAACTTTAAGTAATAAATATAATCTGAAGGAATCAGACTGGTTATTGAGTGCCATGGTACAGAACAAATTAAGCTGTAAAACACTTGAATGGACTCAAACAAATATCACAACGGTTATTTTGGTCTGGAGGAAATAAGACTAGGTCTTCAAGAATTAATTGTTCAGTTGCAGACCAGCCAACCAACTCGTTTTAAAGATGCAACACATAATAACTCTGAGGTATCTGTCAAATTTCACAAAGGGAAAAATTATCCCAGTGGTAATAATCAAAATTCATTTCCTAAAAAGAGTTGCATAGGTGCATATCAAGTAGCAGGAATCAGAAATAGTGATTCTCCACAAGGTAAGAAGAATAAGTACCCTCCTAAGAGTAGCCCAGTTAATAAGAAACCAGTCAGAGAAAAGAGAGATTGTCTTTTCTGCAAGGGTACTCATTTTTCTAAGATTTGCAATGCATACAATTCATGGAATGATAAAGTTGAAAGATTGGAGGAACTTGACAGATGTATCAGGTGTTTAGGTAATCACAATGTAAAGGATTGTCATGCCAAATTAAACATCTGTTATCAATGTCACAAAGGAAGACACCATATAGTCATGTGTAAAGGTCTATATGATAATGTTGATAATAATCATAAAGTTGACAATCCTGACACAACAGTAGCTAATGTAAAAATTGCTGCTAATGTTAATAATGATGGTTTTGCTGAAGTAGCCTTACCTGTGTTACAGGTAAAAATTGATGATAAAAGGCATAAATTAAAAATGTAACTGCATTATTGGACCAGGGATCCCAACGTACTTTCATAAAACGCAAATGTCTTGATGGTATGAAAGTACAGATGGGAGATCCCACAACTTTAAAACTATCTGGTTTTCTCTCGGATAAAAGGGCTCAATTGTATGACACTGTTTATGTAACTGTCAGGTTGGGCAATGAGAAAAAACTTGTAAATGCAGTAATTGTAGATAGACTCCCAGAGAAAATATCTACAGTAGGGCTTAGTAAAGCTACAGAAAGACTTTCACATAATGTAAATTTAGACCTTCTTTGGGAAGTGATGAATTCTGTAGGCCCAATAAATATTTTGATAGGTAGTTTACTATTATCCTCCTTTGTAAAGGGATGGGAAAGAAAAAGTGGTTACCCTTTTGAAGACTGC
>NW_026466341.1:0-38306 GCF_026875155.1 Cherax quadricarinatus
TAATTTTTTTATATTTTAAAATCACCTTTTTAAACTGTACTTATTGCATATATATATTATATAATATATATATATTATATATAATAAAATATATATATATATATACCAACACTGCACTAGCCAAGGATTCGAACCCATGTTGTACTGGCCTGCCTCATAGTAAGCGAGACCCACATAACGCTTTAAACCACAGGATCACCCAACCCTACAAGAATGGCGCAGCCAGCACACAGCTAGCTGTTGGGCCGCCATCCGAGGGCATACGGAGGTGTGGAGCTTCTAAGCTAATTTCATTTTCATCCCTGTTTGGTGTACTAACCTCACGAGCAGCATTTATATATTATTGTAACCACAAACGAGTGGTGTTGATCAATAACAACACTGCGCTAGCCAAGGATTCGAACCCATGTTGTACTGGCCTGCCTCATGGTAAGCGAGAACCACATGACGCTTTAAACCACAGGACCACCCAACCCAAACAAGAATGGTGCAGCCAGCACAGAGCTAGCTAGCACAGTGTTGTTATTGATCAATACCACTCGTTCGTGGTTACAATAATATATAAATGCTGTTCGTGAGGCTAGTACACCAAACAGGGATGAGAATGAAATTAGCTTAGAAGCGCCCACACGTCCGTATGCCCTCGGATGGCGGCCCAACAGCTAGCTTTGCTGGCTGCGTCATTCTTGTGGGGTTATAATGAAAGAATAAATTACGTAAGAGCCGACATGTTAGAATTAATGATTACTCATACGTAAGAAGATGAATAAGAGAGAGTCAAGAATTCCTCTCAAAACATATTGTGAATGCTTGGAAAAACGGGAAATATATGGAATTATGCATTGGCTAAATATGCATGTCTACCTGTATATGACTGACTTTTCTTGTCCCTTGTTCGGCTAGCTTGTGCACATTGTCATGCATATTCGCTACTTTTCCTGTCATGTCTATTCTTAATATTTTTGGGTTTACTTACGTGAAGTTAAAGTGCACAGAGAGGTATTCTATCATCTTTACCTAGGAGCCCTGGAATGGCCCTGGGAGCCCCGAAAACTTTGGGTCATTAACCGCCACTAGCCTACAAAGCCAGACTCTTCGATCGCCACCAGCAAAATTCGGCGGTGGTGGATCCTATAAGGATATTTGAGGCAGATATTAAAAAGGAACTGCATTTGATTGCAATGAAATCACGAAACAAGTGATTTTAGAAATATTTACAAAACTGCGGCAGGCCAGGACTCACCCCTACGAGCTTGTACCACTCCAGAGGGACAGCACAATATACGCATCACCTTTATTACCGCTACGCCACTGATCCTACAAGAACAAGCACACAGCAAGCAGACTAGTGTTTGTCTTGACCCGAGGACACTCGTGATAGTGGTTATCTCAAGGATAATTTCATTCTCATATGGTTGAATATCCGCCTCAACAAGAAGTCTATATAGCAATGGGAAATCAACAGACAAGTGATTTTAAATCATTTGCAATATAAAAACTGCTTGTTGATGGGGGCATTCAGATAGGTTGGAGGATGAAATTAATCCTTGAGATACCACTGCCACGAGTCTCTCGGATCACGTAGTTCAGCTGCATGCGTGATCTTTAAAGGATCGCTGGCCAGAGGTAAGGTGATGCGTACATTTTACCGCTCTGGAGGCGGTACTAGGTTCGTTATGGTGAGTCCTGGCCTGCCACAGTTTGGTAAAATGATATATATGTGAAAAATTACATTGCTGGATATCTCATTAGATAATACCAGTAAATGGTAACAAAGATATTTTTATTTATCAAATTACAGAAACAAGTAGGAATTTTTAGAACACCTAGGTCGCAAAAAATGCCCCCTTCGATACCTACCATAATCTATCTCTGCACAAGTTACTTAGAACCTATATTAATTGAATCGAAATGTACATCACCAGGAATTCTGGTAACAAATTTAATATAAATTTGTGGACTGTTATTAAAATTGATAAATGATTACATTACCATTTATATACAAAAAGGAAGAATATATAATTATAACACTCACCAATTAGTTGGAGGACTATGTGTGTCACGTGCAGAATTCCCCCTCTCCCAAATTTATGATGATAATACTGGCAAGAATTACAAATAATTTAGATAGCTTATCTGAGGTTCCTGGAGCTGTCCTGTCGATCTGCTTAATGCTCCAAATTATGCAGTGACTGCACGTCCAACAATTTCGGCTCCTATTTGAGAGGTTTTTAGCCAATATAACCCCAGAGCGACGAAAATTATACACTTTACATTAGTGTTTATATCACATTAAAAAAAAAAAGCAATGGCGGACTCCTCCCTGCCCCCCAGCGCAGGGCAGAGCTTCCCTGTCGATTCTCTTATTTAAAATGCACTCCAAAAGAACAATAGTAACATATTAATCAGGTTATTTACAACAGCATAATTTTTGGGAAATTATTCCCACATATATTATATATATATTTATATATATATAATATATATATATATATATATAATATATATATTATATATATATAGTATATATATATATATATATATATATATTATATATATATATATATATATATTATATTATATATATATATATATATATTGTGGGAAATAAATTTCCCAAAAATTATGCTGTGTAAAATAAAACTGATTAATATGTTACTATTGTTCTGTTGAGTGCATTTATTAAATAAGAGAATCGGACAGGGAAAGCTCTTGCGCCTGCGCTGGGGGCAGGGATGGCAGGGAGGAGTCGCCCCATTGCTTTTTTTTAATGTGATATAAACACGTTAATGTAAAGTGTATATTTTTCGTTCGCTCTAGGGGTTATATTGGGCTTAAAAACCTCTCTAATAGGATCGAAATTGTTTGCGTGCAGTCCTGCATAAATTTGAGCATTAAGCAGATCGACAGGACAGCACCAGGAAACCTCAGATAAGCTATCTAAATTATGTTGGTAATTCTTGCCAGTATTATCATCATAATTTGGGTTAGAGGGGGATTCTGTACGTTGACACACAGTAGTCTCCAGACTAATTGGTGAGTGTTATAATTATATATTCTCCTTTTGTATATAAATGTGTATGTAATCATTTATCAATTTTAATTATACAGTCCACAAAATTTATATTAAATGTTTTACCAGAATTCCTGGTGATGTACATTTCGTGTGCAATTATATAGGTCTAGATAGTAACTTCGTGAAGGAGATAGATTATGGTAGGTATCGAAGGGGACATTTTTTGCGACTAGGTGTTTAAAATTCCTACTTGTTTCTGTAAACTTTGATAAATAAAAATTATCCTTTTGATACCATTTACTGATGTATCTAATGAGATGCATCCAGGCAAATGTAATTTTTCAATATATATCATTTACCCAAACTGTGGGCAGGCCAGGGGACTCGACAATACGAACCTAGTTACCGCCTCCAGAGACGGTTAAAATGTACGCTTCACCTTACCTCTGGGCCGCGATCCTTTTAAAGATCACGCATGCAGCTGAACTACGTGATCCGAGGAGGCTCGTGGCAAGTGGTATTCAAGGATTAAATTTTCATCCTCCACCTATCTGGAAGGCCCCCTCAACAAGCAGTTATATATTGCAAATGATTTAAAATCACTTGTTTGGTGTTTTCATTGCTATATAGACTTCTTGTTGAGGCGGATATTCAAACAGTCTGAGACTGGATATTAATCTTGAGATACCACTATCCCGGTGTCTGGGGTCAAGACAAAACACATGCTGCTTGCTGTTGATAGCTTGGTTCTTGTTAGGATCAGTGGCGTAGCGGTAAGGTGATGTATATTGTGCTGTCTCTGGAGGGTGGTACAAGTGTTAGTAGGGTTGAAGTCCTGGGCCTGCCGCAGTTTTGTAAATGATTTAAAATCACTTGTTTCGTGATTTCATTAGCATCAAATGCGTTCTTTTAATATCTGCCTCAATATCTTATAGGTTCCACACCGGCCGAATTTGCTCGGTTGGCCGATCGAAAGAGTCTGGCTTTGGTAGGCTAGTGGCGGATAATGACCCAGTTCGGAGGGGCTACCAGGGCTCAGTTTCCAGGGCTCCTTGGTAAAGATGATAGAATACCTCTCTGGTGCACTTAACTTCACGTAAGTAAACCCAAAAAAATATTAAGAATAGACATGACAGAAAAGTAGGCGTGAATATGCTGACAATGTGCACAAGCTAGCCGAACAAGGGACAAGAAAAGTCAGTCATATACAGGTAGACATGCATATTTAGCCAATGAATAAATTCCATATATTTCCCGTTTTCAAGGCATTCACATATGTTTTGAGAGGAATTCTTTGACTCTTTTATTCATCTTCTTACGTATGAGTAATCTTTAATTCTACATGTCGGCTCTACGTAATTTATTCTTTCATTATAAACCCCACAAGAATGACGAAGCCAGAAAAGCTTATGCTGTTGGGCCTCCATCCGAGGGCCATAACGGGACGTGTGGGCGCTTCTAAGCTAATTTCATTCTCATCCTGTTTGGTGTGTACAAATAGCCATCACGAACAGCATTTATTATATTATTGTAACCACGAACGAGTGGTATTGATCTATAACAACACTTGTGCTAGATAGCTCTGTGCTGGTGCACCATTCTTGTAGGGTTGGGTGGTACTGTGGTTTTTTAAGTGTCATGTGGTTCCTCGCTTACCATGAGGCAGGACCATTACAACAGGGTTCGAATCATGGCTGCGCAGTGTTGTTTATTGATCAACACAACTCGTTTGTGGTTACAATAATATATAAATGCTGCTCGTGGGTTAGTTACACCAAACAGGGAATGCAGAAGAAATTAGCTTAGAAGCTCCCACACCTCCGTAATTGCCACTCGGATGGCGGCCAACTGCTAGCTGTGTGTGGCTGCGCCATTCTTGTAGGGGTTGGGTGATTCTGTGGTTTAAAGCGTTATATGTGGGTCTCGCTTTCTATGAGGCAGGCCAGAGTACAACATGGGTTCGAATCCTTGGCTAGTGCAGTGTTGGTATATATAAAATATATATATATATATTATATATATATATATATATATATATATATATATATTATATAAATATATTATAATATATATATAATTTATATATATAATACTATATATATATATATATATATGCAATAAGATCACAGTAAACAGGGTGATTTTAAAATATGCAAAGCAACACTGTGGAAAAAGTAGTGAAAATTCCAAGCGCTTTCGTGACTGCTCCCATTGCAAAGGAAACTATGAAAAGTAATAAATCAAGGAAGCATAAAGGGCTTTGGACCCACCTCACAGTCAACTCCAATCAACAAAGAAACACATGACGCGGGGACAATACCCAGGTAGTTCTGTTTGTGACTTGAAAAAGCCCACTGTGTGGGCGGAAAAAGTAGTCAATAAAGGATACAATTATACTGCATTTGTGTTTTATAATTGCCAAGAGGAAACACTGCAGTAGGTCCGCTGGTCCAAACTAGACAGGTCCTCACGACAACACACCAAACAAATCATCTCCCAAGAAAATAAAGGTTTAATTATTTGTCAATGTATTATTAAACTCTAACCAAATTTTATAATTATAAATGAATCTATTTATACAAATAAGGAAATATCATATTATTTTCAAAACTGCTTGATACAACTTTCTGAACTTATTTGAAAAATCCATTGGAGCTGTTATTTTTAATAGTCTCTTCTAACATGAATAAATAGAGCATTGGAATCTTGTCAGTTCTAATGCTATAATTTATTTGTTTTAATCTAAGTTCGAGATTTTACAGTTTGACCGTAATAATAAACTTTATCGCAAATTTTAACAAGGAATCTTATCAGACACATCCGTCAGCATTTTGGGGGAAATTCTTTATCAAAAGTTTTTTATACTGTATCAAGATTTTTTAAATACAACTTAATAATTAAAAGTTCTTAGGGAGGGTGGTGGGGGGGGGGGGGGGGGGGGGGGGTGGGGGGCCCCCCCCCCCCCCCCCCCCCCCCCCCCCCCCCCCCCCCCCCCCCCCCGGGGGGTGGGGGGATGGCATATCAACCAAGTTTTAATGGTAAGGGAGAGAAACCAACATATTTTTAGTTGAATAAGGTTGGTTGTCCTTTTTGGGTTGTAAAAAGGTATTTCTAAGAACTTTAAAATATTTATCAAATTACATTTTTCGGAATTTCAGATCATTGGCTATTTCATAAATTTTGGATTATTTCTTCATCTATGAGCTCGGACTACAAAATAGTAAAGCTCTCGAAAACATGTTGAGAAAACAGGGACAGTTTTAACTTTATCTTGATGGGAAGGAGTAATAGTGTACATTGGAACAAGTTCTCATTGTAGGTTTTCTGTAAATTTTAAATTTTGAATTCATTATTACTCTTATAATTAAAAATCTAGAAAAGGCAATGAGTTATTTTCTTCAAACTCAACAGTTTATAAAGCTTATAGAATGAGACTAAGCATTTATTATGCCAAGTGAAATGGTGTAATATCTATTTCTTGGCATAAGACATAAAATATCATCGACATATCTGAACCATTTAGCTCTATTAGGGAGGAGTTGTGTTTAAGCAATCTTGTTTCAAAAAAATTCCATGTATAGATTACTAAGAACAGGTGAAAAGGGGATTTCCCAATGCCATACCAAATTTTTGTGTGTAAAAACTTATCATTAAATAAAAATTTTTGCATCAACAATGGCAAGTTTAATAAGTTTAATGAATGGTAGGAACTGGTAATGGTACATCATTAATTAACGAGTTCTTCAGATAAGAAATTAATAAATCATCAACAGGAACTTTTCGTAAACAAGGAAAGTAACATCCAAAATAACCATTTAAAATCATTTAAGACAGTCCATGGAGCTTTAATTTATCAACTTATCCAATCTAGTTTTTTTTACATTGAAATTAGGAAATTGTACCATAACAATTGTTCTCAAAATGGTCAACAAACCATTTGGATAATTTATACGAAACTGATCTATGGACTAATAATGGTCTATGAACTGGATTACTGGTTTGTGTGTTTTTATTAGACATACATTAAGGTGAAGATGGATTAGTGGAAAATAAATTGTTTAATTAATTCATCTTTGCCCTTTTAGTAGAAGTTTTATTGTTTTATTGAAATTGTGTTAATGATGATGTTTTATTAAGTTTCTTATCTGAATAACTCGTTAATTATGAATTTTCTTACAGTTCTACCAATCATTTAAACTTATTAAACTTTGCCTATTGTTGATGACAAAATTTGTATTTAATGATAGTTTTACACTCAAAAAAATTTGGGTATGGCAATGGGAAAGTCCTCTTTCACCTTGTTCTAGTAATCTATACATGGAATTTTTTTTTGAAACAAGATTGTTTACTACGGTCAAACTGGTTTAAAAGTCTCGAACTTATATTACAAAAACATAAATATAGCATCTTTAGAATGGACAAGATTCCAATGCTCATATTATGCATGTGGCAGACTTTAAACCATTCCAAATGATTTTCAAAAAGTTGAGATAGTTGTATCAAGCAAGTCCATGGTTGACAGAAATATAATTGAATCTTGTTTCATAAAAAGCAGTTTTGAAAATAATTGAATATTTCCTTAGGTTTGTATAAATTAGGATTCATTTATAATTAATTAAAATTTGGTTAGAATTTAATAATACATTGGACAAAACTAATTAACCTTATTTATAGGTAGAATGATTTGTTGGTGGGCTGCCCGTGAGGACCTGTTAGCTGTGACCAAGCGGACCTACTGAGTGTTCCTCTTTTCTTATGAGTCCGGTATTGTCCGCGTCAGGTGTTTCTTTGTTGTGTGAGTTGGGACTGTGAGGCCGTGGTCCAAGCCTTTAATTGCCTTCCTTTAATGTATTACCTTCATAGTTCCTTGACAATGTGAGCAGTCACGAAAAGCGCTTGGATTTTCACTACTTTTTCACAGTGGTTGTTTTGCATATATATATAATTATATATATATATATCATATATATATTATCTATATATATGTATATAGATATTTTATATATATATATATATTATATATATATATATAGATATATGGTCCATCTCTGGTGGAAAATGTGTTGTGGAACCCATAGCCTCGGAGAATTGGATATAAAAAGGCCTTCAATGGAAAAAATATTTGAATTTTTCTTCCTGGAAGCCATTTTAAATATTCCACTTCCCCTACCACCCCATTCTTTTCATTCTTTTTACCAATAAGTATATTTTATTACATTATATGGAACAAAAGGTTTTTAGGAGATCCATTGTTGATATAAAAATGGCAATTATACAAATACATGAGATGTGAGAGATACATGTCTAGTACATATTGTTATGTGTTTGTTACTGATTATAAAGGAAAATCTATGCAGCTCTTCAGAAACTGGGGTGTTGTACCAAAAATTCAGCAGGCATTACCCCTCTGAACAGCCGAACTGTGTCGCTTGGTACAGAAAAACTAGCTGACCTGGGATCCCTAGTTACCCTGATGGGTTCTCTTATCTAGCTCCTTAAGGAACTTAGATTTTGTGCACCTTGCTTTTTTTCCCCCCCCCCATTAGCCAAGGGTCTCTGAGCCTACGGAAACAAACATATAATGATGGGCAAGTTCTCCATATTTTCTAGACTTTTGGGACTCCCTCAAGCTGGCAGAACTGTCCCTCTACCTCCTGGATGTATTGGAGAAGGTTATCAGCCAAAGGGTGGGTGCCACATTGTGTAGTTCAACCACCTGCTTACCATTTGTCCAGGGCTTGAGGGCTGATCCATCTGGGACGCTTTGGCCGCCCATCAGTTCTGCATAGTGGGGTGGCTCCCTTACTGACTAGGCATTCGGCTGTTTGAGGCTACTCTGATCATGTTATTTAACCTTCCTCATGTCTTGCAATCTTTCCCTCAGGATTTACGGCACACAAAGGACCATGGTTTACCTCAGTCGCCCCTCAATCTGGCTGGGCTTCACTGCCACAAAACGGCCTGTGTTCGGGCGAGTAATAGGCGCGGCAAGTCGAGGCAACAAAATATAATTATATGTATTTCTTAAATTTTAGTATATATATGTATATATATATAATATATATATATATATATATTATTTATATAATGTTTATATTATATATAATTATATATATAAACATATACATATAAATATATTTCTAAGTACCTCTGCAAAAAAAGTGATTATGTATGAGTTGAAGTGAAAAGTTGTTGAATGATGATGAAAGCATTTTTCTTTTTGGGGGATTTTCTTATTTTCGGGGGTCAACCCTGGCCTCGGTGGGAGACGGGCGACTTGTTAATATATATATATATATATAGATATAATATATATAATAATATATATATATATTAATTATATATATATATATATATATATAACATTTATATTTGTTTATATCAATAAAAACACTGCACTAGCCAAGGACTCGAACCCATGCTGCTTTGGCCTGCCTAATTTTGGGGCGAAAAAACACCTTGGAACGACACCATGATGCCGCCAATGCAGCATGGCCCCCCCCCAGGGTTCGAGTCCATGGCTAGTGCAGTGTTGTTAATCGATCTTTACCACTCGTTTCGTGGTCGCCAATATATATATATCTAGGTAGTAGGTGTAGACAGCAAAACCACCCAGGGAGGTAACTCCGATCCTGCCAAGTGAGTGTAAAACGACAAGCCTGTAATTGTTTTACATGATTGGTTTAGGGATTGCTTGGTGTCCTTTTTTTCTGTTCTCAATAAAACATTGAAGATTTCAGTTACGTCTTGTACTTCTACTTTACACCCATAGGTTTCACACTACACTACATGTACAAGCATATTATATACACACCCCTCAGGGTTTTTCTTCTATTTTTCTTTCTAGTTCTAATCTGTTATTTCTCTTATATACATATATATTTATATAAAATATAATATATATATTTATATAATATATATATATATATATATATTATATACTATTATAATATATATATATATATATGTTGTGTGTGTGTGTGTGTGTGTATGTCGTGCCGAATATGTGTAAAACTGGTCCAATTAGCAAGAAACTCATTTAAAATTAAATTCCTTCCCTGAAGTTTTCTCTTATACGTTTAAAGATATCTTTTTTTCATTGATGTTAATGTAAAAAATTACATTTTGCACCAAAAGCTCTTAGAAAACTTAACCTACCTATTATAACAAGAGCAAGTTTATTTTAAGCCTAACCAACTTAATATATTTTAGATTTGTTTTACAATAATTTAATACTAAACAAAAAGCAGGCAAATATATTTTTTTCGTTAGGTTCAGAATGAGTTTGGCCGAAATTATTGCATACACAAAATTTTCACTTGTCTATATGGCAAGATGAGCGTTGCTTATTTAAGCCAAGATCGCAAGTCTGCCTATTGCTGCACGATTATATATATATATATATATAATATTTATATATATATATATATATATATATATATATATATATTATATATATATATATATATATTTATATATATTATAAATATATATATTATATATATATATATATTAGATATTATATATATATATATATATATATATATATATATATATATATATATATATATATAAAGTTGTGCCGAATAGGTAAAGCTAACGATTTTAGATTATAAAATTAGCAAAGCTTTTCTTGCCGTATATGGCAAGGCGAAAATTTTGTGTATGCAATATATTCACAAAAATCATCTGAACCTAACGAAAAAAATATATTTAATGTAGTCTGCTTTTATTAAATTATTGGTAAATTTATCTAAAATATATTTGGTTAGATTAGGCTTATTAAATTGGCTTGTATTAATAGGCTTAGGGTAAGTTTTCTAAAGTCCTTTGGCACAAAAATTATTAAATTTTTACATAAATCAATGTAAAAAAATTTATCTTTAAATGTTTAGGAGAAAATTTGAAGAAAGTACTTAATTTTAAATGAGAGTTCTTCTTATTGACCAGGTTTACAATTCGACATATTCACACACACACACCACACCACACCACACACACACACACACACACAACACACACACACACACCACACACACACACACACACACACCACACACATACACTCAACATATACGCACAAAAATACCACACACACACACACACTCACAACACACACACCACACACACACACACACACACATCACACACACCACACACACACAACACACACACACACACACACACACACACACACAACACACACACACACCTCACACAACACACACACACTCACCACACAACACACACACACACACACACACACCACACACACACACACACACATAACTCACAAAATACGGCACACAATACACACACATACACACACTCACACAACCACACACACACACTCACCAAACTCACACCACACCACACACACACAACACACACACACACACACACACACACACACACACACACACACACACACACACACACACACACACACACAAACACTCACACATATACAGAACACACATACACGCACATACACACACTCACACACCACACACAACACACACCACACACACACACACACACACACACACACACAAACCCACACACACACACAAATACAACACACTCACATCCCCACCAAACACACACACACACACACACACAAACACACACACACACACTACACACACACACACACCAACACACACACACACATACACACCACACACACACACACACACACACACACACACACCACCACAAACACACACACAGAAGATTGAAGGAAGGGCAAAGAAGACCCGAGACGGAGTTCCAGTCAAAGGGGCCAGAGAATTACAAACCTCACTCAAGGAAAAAAGATTTGGGGTGAGTATAACACCAGGCACTCTGAAGCGGCACATCAACCCAAATAATGCTGCAGCCTTATGGGCGCCTAGCAAACCTCAGGACAAGCATTCGAACATCTTAATAAGGTAATCGTCAGGACCCTGTACACCGGTGTACGTTAGGCCCATATTGGAGTATGCGGCACCAGTTTGGAACCACACCTAGCACAAGCACGTAAAGAAACTAGGAAAGTGCGAATAGGTTTGCAAACAAGACTAGGCCCAGAGCTAAGAGGTATGTCTACTGAGGAGAGGTTAAGGGAAATCAACCTGGACGACACTGGAGGACAGGAGAGATAGGGGGGACATGATAACGACATACAAAAATACTGAGAGGAACTGACAAGGTGGGCAAAGACAGGAGGCTCCAGAGATTGGACACAAGTAACAAGGGGACACAGTTGGAAGTTGAATACACAGATGAAATCACAGGGAGTTAGGAAGTATTTCTTCAGCAACGAGTAGTCAGGAAGTGGAATTGTTTGGGAAGTAGATGTAGTGGAGGAAGAATCCATGCCATAACTTTAAGAAGAGGTATGATAAAGCTCCTTTCATGGAGATTGACCTAGTAGCGACCAGTGGAAGAGGCGGGGCCAGGAGCTTGGATTCGACCCCGCAACCTAAATAGGTGAGTACTAGGTGAATACACACACACACACTCACACGCACACACGGCACACACACACACACACACACACACACACACACACACAAACACAAAACACACACAATAAACACACACACACACAACACACACACTCAAACACACACACACACACACAACACAACACACACACACACACTCACACACACACACTCACACTCACACATTCCTGGTACCCAGTAGTAACAGGATAACGGTAAAGCCAGGATGAGCCCATGATGTCACCAAAGGTGCAGGGCAGACCGAAACAAGTTGCTGCTAGGGAATGGAAGAAATATAGAATGGTAAAGGACCAGTAGTAGATTAGGAAAGCAGTAGTAGAGCGTAGAAAGAATATTGCACAGGTAAGAATGGAGGCCTAAAGACCAATAGGAGAATAACATACAGCAAAAGGCAAATCTGACCCAAAGCTGTTGTACAGCCACATCAGGCGGAAAAACAACAATCAAGGATCAGGTAATCAGGCTCTGAGGAAGAAAGGAGGGAGGGTCACAAAAATTAACGTGAAGTTTGTGAGGAGCATAACATGAGATTCAAAAAGTTATTACAGAGGAGACGGAAGGGACCTCCAGAAAAGCAGAGAGATGGGGTACACCACCAAGTGTTGGAACAATACAATATACAACCGAGGAAAGAAGTGAGAAGCTGCCCCAAGCGAACTAGATACCTCAAAGGCAATGGGCCGGATAACTCTCTCATGGCTCCTGAGAGAGGGGGGACCAGACGCCTCTTTGTTGTACCACTAGCAACTAACAAAACTTCTATCAAAACAGGGCGGACTGCCGGATGTTGGAAGACAGCAAATGTAGTCCCAATTTTAAAAAAGGAGACAGACGCGAAGCATTTAACTATTGACCAAGAGTCACTATCGTTGTTTATAGTATGCAAGGTCATGGGAGAAGAAAAATATCCGAAAACGAGTGGGTGGGAGCCTAGAAAGGAATAAGCTTATCAATTACAGCTTAGCATGGTTTCGGGACTGGCAATCCTGCCTCACAAAACTACTGGAGTCTATAACAGGGTGACGCGCAGTGAGATATAAGGAGTGAGAAGTGGTGGTAGATTGCATTTTTTTGGACTGTTCGAAGTGTTTGACATGGTTTCCACGGGGAAAGAGTTAGTGCAGAGCTTGAGGACCAGCAGGGATAACAGGGAAAGGCACTACAAATGGATCAGGGAAAACTGTCAGGGAAGACAACAGCCGGTCATGGGTACGTGGCGAAGTGTCAGAGTGGGTGCCTGTAATTGAGCGGGGTTGCCACAGGGATCGTCCTAAGACCGGTGTGTTTCTTGGTATTTCGTGAACTACATGGAAGGAAGGAATAGACTCCAAAGTGTTCCCTGTTTGCCCAGATGTCAAGGTGTGAGGAAACATTCAATGTTACGAGGACCAGGCAGAACTACAAGGGGGATCTAGACAGGCATGGCAGGCCTGGTCCAGCAAAGGCTCTGGAATTCAACCCCGCCAAGTGCAGTCATGAAGATTGGGAAGGGGCAAGAAAGACCACAGACGGAGTACAATCTACGGGGCCAGAGACCTGAAACCTCACTCAAGAAAAGATTTTGAGATAGTGAGTTTAACTACCGGGCACATCTGAGGCGAAATCAACCAAATAAGTGCTGCAGCATATGGGCGCCTGGCAAACATCAGAGGAGCTCCGACATCTAAATAAGGAGTCATTTAGGACCTGTACACTCTGTACGTCTGGCCCATATTGGAGTATGCAGCGGGGGAAAGTTTGAACCCTTTACCCAAGCCAAGCGGTGTGAGGAAGGAAACTAGGAAAAAAGTTGCAAGGTTTGCACAAGGACTAGTCCTGGAGCTTAAGGGGTATGTCAACGAGTAGAGGCTAAGGGAAATAGAACTTGACGACACTGGAAGGAAGACAGGAGATGATAGGGTGGATATGATAACGACATATAAAATACTGAGAGGAATCGACAAAGTGGACAGAGACTTGATGTTCAGCTTGGGACACAGCAACAAGGGCCCGGTCACGCTGGAAAGTTGAAGACTCAGATTGAATCTCAGGGATGTTTGAAGTATTTCTTCAGTCACAGGTTGTTGGAAAGTGGAATATCTGGGAAGCGATGAAATGGAGGCAGCTCATTACATCTCTTTAGAAGAGGCATGATAAAACGCATGGAGCAGAGAAGCAAAAAGAGTGACTAGTATAGACCACGTGAAGAGCGGGGCCAGGAGCTGTGAAATCGAACCCCTGCAACCAAACTAGGTTGAGTACACACACACACACACACACCACACACCACACACACACACACCACACACACACACACATATATATATTATATTATATATATATTATATATATATATATACTATATAATATATATAAATTTATCTGTGGAAGCAGTCAAAAGCATTTTGGGCTGCCCTGCCCATCCAGGGGTTTTAATTCTGGCACCTCCATTCAGTTATACAGTGTTAATACGAATTTTCAGAATGGTAATTTAAACTATATGTATCTCACTAAGGTACTCTTCGTGCAGCCTCCTTGACACAGTCTGGGGGTGTTAAGGACTCAGTAATGGTTCATGGACCGGCATGTGAAGGGCATGGTGGTGAGGAAGAAGGTCAGTGTAGTCAAGTTATAGTTTTTAAGAAACATCAATCATATTTTCGCCGTCGCAAAAAAATGAGAAATACTTATTTAGTTTCGTCTCGCTGGAATGACTTGATTGAGTCATGTGCAAAACTTGGGTATTTTAATTGATGAAACTTCACCTGCCATAGTAGCATTTTCCACCTAATATAAACATGAACTAAATACTGGAGAGTTAAAAAAAAACATGAATTATATAAAAAAAATTCTACTCACATCCAGGAAACTCCGGTTTACTTCATATTTACTTCGAATATTTAATTAAATGACTGCTTTGATAATTACATAACTCCCTGATCAGTTTTCTTACAGAAGTAGTATTGGTGCTGGACCTTCCATGATCGATAGATGGCGAGCCGAGCGGTGGACTACACTGTACCAATGATAGGAGGACACTGGAGGATCTAGGGTGATTCGTGGTGTTCCAGAGGTGGACCCTGGGGTTTCTTGTTCCCCCTGAGCACCATGGTGTGGGACGGCCATCCTAGTGATGCTGGTGATGCTTGCATGCTGCAGTGTTTCCTCATGTATTCCTGCGGCTCTCTCAAGAGTGATGATCCACAACTATGGGTTACAGGTCTCCTTCTGGCTATGTTCGGATTTATTACAGCAAGGAAGTTTTTCTTCTCATGACTTCTTCACCTGACCTTTCTTCTAACTCTCTCGTCACCTCTTCACTTTGACTATCGAAAATGTCAGTTGTTTGCGTGACTCACTGTAACTCTCATTATCACCCGTTAAAGAGGAGGAATGGAAAAAATTAGGTATAAATAATCTGTGTTTCGTAAGGCATCTCGAAGTTCTTCTCGTATCATTTACCAGAAATTTTACCCAAAACAGTGGCAACTTCAGCACTCTCAGAGGAATTATCAAAAATAAATATTGACTCCACATTAAGTTATTATTTATTATATTGATAATATTTTTTAAGACCCTTTACTTTTTAAAGCCAGTGGACATCTTTTTTTTTTTACTTTCTATATTACCACACTTTCTTGCTGAATATACACTCAGTGTTCTGCCAAGGTTCATGAACACTGAGGACTTTACAAAGTTCCTGGAGAATGAAAACCCAACCTAATACAACTCCAAACTAATCAACCATGTATACAGTCTTTGGAAAAGAGATATATAAAAAAAATAGTAATGGTTCTCAAAAGTTTCCATTTTGGACTCCTTATGAACCATTGCAAAACCTCCTTAATAACTGCATCAAAGAAATGGCCTCAATTTCACTTACTGGTCAACGTTCATCCGGATACATCCTATTTTGTCAGACTGCTCGCTCTACCTCTCTTATTCCAAAAAAGTCTTCCTGGAAATGTAGGAAAATGAATATTGACACTCATGATAGACGAGATGATGAGACTGTCAAGGAAAGACGAAATCACTTTATTACAATTTATATGATGAAGAGCTGTGAGAAATGTCCTGTCAAAACAGTTTGTCGCTCTACGCTATCCCAAATGAAAAACCCTTATGAAAGTGTCAAGATTATCTAAAGGAACCTAAATCAAACCACCAAAACTATATCTAATCGCAAAGAACTGCTGTTTTTATAATGACAGCAATTTCTTAAAGGAATTTGTGCATTGCATCAGTAGCACCTTGTAGTCCTATGATACTTTAATACTACACACAAGGCACGCATCTGAATTTTCATATTAATTAAAAACAAAGTATAGTCATAACTTGCGCAGTACAGGCGAGACGCAATATCTTAAACCAAGCCGCGATTACGGTGATCTTGAGTCGTCTATTAGAGCGTTGAAAAATGAGTTTCAGAATGTTACTCACTCCCACTCCTAGATTTGTTCCACTTTAATGAGAAAATTCATATTGGGCAAAAATTTTTACCCGTTGGATAATGTTTATAGTGGCTCTCTCATGGGTGAAGTTTCCACAGTTGTGAAGCCGTGGGTCCCCTCCTTTAGAGTGGGTATATCTGTTCAAAGCGTAGGGATGGGGGATCGTGGTGGTCATATCACTCGTTAATGTCAACATATCGGAGAACTTATTTGGTTTCTGAAATTTGTGAGTGGTCGACAAACTTGAAAGAGGCAATTGTCTTGACAGCCTGGAAAAGCCCTGAGGTCTACCTGTATATGATGACTTATTCTTGTCCCTTGTTCGGCTAGCTTGTGCACATTGTCATGCTATTCGCTACTTTTCCAGTCATGTCTATTCTTAATATTTTTGGGTTTACTTACGTGAAGTTAAAGTGCACAGAGAGGTATTCTATCATCTTTACCTAGGAGCCCTGGAATGGCCCTGGGAGCCCCGAAAACTTTGGGTCATTAACCGCCACTAGCCTACAAAGCCAGACTCTTCGATCGCCACCAGCAAAATTCGGCGGTGGTGGATCCTATAAGGATATTTGAGGCAGATATTAAAAAGGAACTGCATTTGATTGCAATGAAATCACGAAACAAGTGATTTTAGAAATATTTACAAAACTGCGGCAGGCCAGGACTCACCCCTACGAGCTTGTACCACTCCAGAGGGACAGCACAATATACGCATCACCTTTATTACCGCTACGCCACTGATCCTACAAGAACAAGCACACAGCAAGCAGACTAGTGTTTGTCTTGACCCGAGGACACTCGTGATAGTGGTTATCTCAAGGATAATTTCATTCTCATATGGTTGAATATCCGCCTCAACAAGAAGTCTATATAGCAATGGGAAATCAACAGACAAGTGATTTTAAATCATTTGCAATATAAAAACTGCTTGTTGATGGGGGCATTCAGATAGGTTGGAGGATGAAATTAATCCTTGAGATACCACTGCCACGAGTCTCTCGGATCACGTAGTTCAGCTGCATGCGTGATCTTTAAAGGATCGCTGGCCAGAGGTAAGGTGATGCGTACATTTTACCGCTCTGGAGGCGGTACTAGGTTCGTTATGGTGAGTCCTGGCCTGCCACAGTTTGGTAAAATGATATATATGTGAAAAATTACATTGCTGGATATCTCATTAGATAATACCAGTAAATGGTAACAAAGATATTTTTATTTATCAAATTACAGAAACAAGTAGGAATTTTTAGAACACCTAGGTCGCAAAAAATGCCCCCTTCGATACCTACCATAATCTATCTCTGCACAAGTTACTTAGAACCTATATTAATTGAATCGAAATGTACATCACCAGGAATTCTGGTAACAAATTTAATATAAATTTGTGGACTGTTATTAAAATTGATAAATGATTACATTACCATTTATATACAAAAAGGAAGAATATATAATTATAACACTCACCAATTAGTTGGAGGACTATGTGTGTCACGTGCAGAATTCCCCCTCTCCCAAATTTATGATGATAATACTGGCAAGAATTACAAATAATTTAGATAGCTTATCTGAGGTTCCTGGAGCTGTCCTGTCGATCTGCTTAATGCTCCAAATTATGCAGTGACTGCACGTCCAACAATTTCGGCTCCTATTTGAGAGGTTTTTAGCCAATATAACCCCAGAGCGACGAAAATTATACACTTTACATTAGTGTTTATATCACATTAAAAAAAAAAAGCAATGGCGGACTCCTCCCTGCCCCCCAGCGCAGGGCAGAGCTTCCCTGTCGATTCTCTTATTTAAAATGCACTCCAAAAGAACAATAGTAACATATTAATCAGGTTATTTACAACAGCATAATTTTTGGGAAATTATTCCCACATATATTATATATATATTTATATATATATAATATATATATATATATATATAATATATATATTATATATATATAGTATATATATATATATATATATATATATTATATATATATATATATATATATTATATTATATATATATATATATATATTGTGGGAAATAAATTTCCCAAAAATTATGCTGTGTAAAATAAAACTGATTAATATGTTACTATTGTTCTGTTGAGTGCATTTATTAAATAAGAGAATCGGACAGGGAAAGCTCTTGCGCCTGCGCTGGGGGCAGGGATGGCAGGGAGGAGTCGCCCCATTGCTTTTTTTTAATGTGATATAAACACGTTAATGTAAAGTGTATATTTTTCGTTCGCTCTAGGGGTTATATTGGGCTTAAAAACCTCTCTAATAGGATCGAAATTGTTTGCGTGCAGTCCTGCATAAATTTGAGCATTAAGCAGATCGACAGGACAGCACCAGGAAACCTCAGATAAGCTATCTAAATTATGTTGGTAATTCTTGCCAGTATTATCATCATAATTTGGGTTAGAGGGGGATTCTGTACGTTGACACACAGTAGTCTCCAGACTAATTGGTGAGTGTTATAATTATATATTCTCCTTTTGTATATAAATGTGTATGTAATCATTTATCAATTTTAATTATACAGTCCACAAAATTTATATTAAATGTTTTACCAGAATTCCTGGTGATGTACATTTCGTGTGCAATTATATAGGTCTAGATAGTAACTTCGTGAAGGAGATAGATTATGGTAGGTATCGAAGGGGACATTTTTTGCGACTAGGTGTTTAAAATTCCTACTTGTTTCTGTAAACTTTGATAAATAAAAATTATCCTTTTGATACCATTTACTGATGTATCTAATGAGATGCATCCAGGCAAATGTAATTTTTCAATATATATCATTTACCCAAACTGTGGGCAGGCCAGGGGACTCGACAATACGAACCTAGTTACCGCCTCCAGAGACGGTTAAAATGTACGCTTCACCTTACCTCTGGGCCGCGATCCTTTTAAAGATCACGCATGCAGCTGAACTACGTGATCCGAGGAGGCTCGTGGCAAGTGGTATTCAAGGATTAAATTTTCATCCTCCACCTATCTGGAAGGCCCCCTCAACAAGCAGTTATATATTGCAAATGATTTAAAATCACTTGTTTGGTGTTTTCATTGCTATATAGACTTCTTGTTGAGGCGGATATTCAAACAGTCTGAGACTGGATATTAATCTTGAGATACCACTATCCCGGTGTCTGGGGTCAAGACAAAACACATGCTGCTTGCTGTTGATAGCTTGGTTCTTGTTAGGATCAGTGGCGTAGCGGTAAGGTGATGTATATTGTGCTGTCTCTGGAGGGTGGTACAAGTGTTAGTAGGGTTGAAGTCCTGGGCCTGCCGCAGTTTTGTAAATGATTTAAAATCACTTGTTTCGTGATTTCATTAGCATCAAATGCGTTCTTTTAATATCTGCCTCAATATCTTATAGGTTCCACACCGGCCGAATTTGCTCGGTTGGCCGATCGAAAGAGTCTGGCTTTGGTAGGCTAGTGGCGGATAATGACCCAGTTCGGAGGGGCTACCAGGGCTCAGTTTCCAGGGCTCCTTGGTAAAGATGATAGAATACCTCTCTGGTGCACTTAACTTCACGTAAGTAAACCCAAAAAAATATTAAGAATAGACATGACAGAAAAGTAGGCGTGAATATGCTGACAATGTGCACAAGCTAGCCGAACAAGGGACAAGAAAAGTCAGTCATATACAGGTAGACATGCATATTTAGCCAATGAATAAATTCCATATATTTCCCGTTTTCAAGGCATTCACATATGTTTTGAGAGGAATTCTTTGACTCTTTTATTCATCTTCTTACGTATGAGTAATCTTTAATTCTACATGTCGGCTCTACGTAATTTATTCTTTCATTATAAACCCCACAAGAATGACGAAGCCAGAAAAGCTTATGCTGTTGGGCCTCCATCCGAGGGCCATAACGGGACGTGTGGGCGCTTCTAAGCTAATTTCATTCTCATCCTGTTTGGTGTGTACAAATAGCCATCACGAACAGCATTTATTATATTATTGTAACCACGAACGAGTGGTATTGATCTATAACAACACTTGTGCTAGATAGCTCTGTGCTGGTGCACCATTCTTGTAGGGTTGGGTGGTACTGTGGTTTTTTAAGTGTCATGTGGTTCCTCGCTTACCATGAGGCAGGACCATTACAACAGGGTTCGAATCATGGCTGCGCAGTGTTGTTTATTGATCAACACAACTCGTTTGTGGTTACAATAATATATAAATGCTGCTCGTGGGTTAGTTACACCAAACAGGGAATGCAGAAGAAATTAGCTTAGAAGCTCCCACACCTCCGTAATTGCCACTCGGATGGCGGCCAACTGCTAGCTGTGTGTGGCTGCGCCATTCTTGTAGGGGTTGGGTGATTCTGTGGTTTAAAGCGTTATATGTGGGTCTCGCTTTCTATGAGGCAGGCCAGAGTACAACATGGGTTCGAATCCTTGGCTAGTGCAGTGTTGGTATATATAAAATATATATATATATATTATATATATATATATATATATATATATATATATATTATATAAATATATTATAATATATATATAATTTATATATATAATACTATATATATATATATATATATGCAATAAGATCACAGTAAACAGGGTGATTTTAAAATATGCAAAGCAACACTGTGGAAAAAGTAGTGAAAATTCCAAGCGCTTTCGTGACTGCTCCCATTGCAAAGGAAACTATGAAAAGTAATAAATCAAGGAAGCATAAAGGGCTTTGGACCCACCTCACAGTCAACTCCAATCAACAAAGAAACACATGACGCGGGGACAATACCCAGGTAGTTCTGTTTGTGACTTGAAAAAGCCCACTGTGTGGGCGGAAAAAGTAGTCAATAAAGGATACAATTATACTGCATTTGTGTTTTATAATTGCCAAGAGGAAACACTGCAGTAGGTCCGCTGGTCCAAACTAGACAGGTCCTCACGACAACACACCAAACAAATCATCTCCCAAGAAAATAAAGGTTTAATTATTTGTCAATGTATTATTAAACTCTAACCAAATTTTATAATTATAAATGAATCTATTTATACAAATAAGGAAATATCATATTATTTTCAAAACTGCTTGATACAACTTTCTGAACTTATTTGAAAAATCCATTGGAGCTGTTATTTTTAATAGTCTCTTCTAACATGAATAAATAGAGCATTGGAATCTTATTCGTAAGATAGAATCATTTACCTAAATTAATGGGGATTTCGTCTTATTAAATTTGATATTTTCCAGACACTTCAATACCCTTTTATTGGCAATTTTCATCTAAATGTTGATGAAATGAATGTCTAAGACACTGGCCTATAATTCTGTGTCTCCTCCTGTCTGCTCCATGGAATTATGTTGTTAGATACTATTGGTTTTGATTTATAAAATAACTTTCTTCAAACAAGCTCATTAATTTTTTCATTGTTAGACAAAAGGTTATCTAGTTCTTCTTGGTTTAACCTGACTTCCTCATCTTGAAACACCTCTGCTCTTCCTTAAAGTCCTCCCAGAATCGTCAGCAAAGCTTTTCGCATTTTTCTGTCATAATCGTTAGCGCCTAACTTATTCCATGTTTTATATTTATTTAAATTTTTTTGCTCCTACTGTTATTAACTCTGATTTACTTTTAATATTTAATAATATATTCTTCTCAATTTCCCTTTTTATGGGTATCACTCGAGGGGAGAGGGAATTAATGTCTGTGCTAAAAACATACAATAACATAATGTTTATTACAGGAAAATGCTCATTTTACGAGTCTAGAGAAGAGTTTCTGATGGTAATGTTTTCGATGATTTGTCAAAAGGACAGCCCACTTGTGCCAGCTTTAAATAAGAGGTAAAAGAAAATGTCTATTAACTGATGCGGCTTGGCCAAGACTCGATACTGCATTCCCAAACCAAGCCCTTTGTAAACTGAACAAAGTACGCATCCCTCTATCTACTAGACCATCATGCGTAAACACCAGGAGCTCAGCAGTACTGAGCGTGTTTTCCCTGATGCAAGGACACTCGTGGTTACGGAGCCTCAGAGACTAATTTCAACCTAATCCTGTTTGGTGTACGAGCCTTCACGAGCAGTCTAGTATACAACAATGAAATCATAAATGTCCCCAACTGTCCTTGCATCAGGAAAAAGATGCCCAGTACTGTTGAGCGCCTGGTGTTTAAGGATGGTGGTCCAGTGGATAGAGACATGTTCTTTATTCAGTTCACACAAGGCTGGGCATGAGAACGCTGGATCAAGTCCTGTTCAAGCCACAGTTCTGTTAATGATTCAAAATCACTTGTTTCATAATTTCTTTGATACACACACACGCACACACACACACACACACACACACACACACACACACACACACCACACACACACACACACACACACAGGAGGTATGTGAGGAGCTGAACATGAGATTTAAGAAAGTTTTTACAGTAGAGACAGGAAGGGCTGTGGGAAGACAGTACAGAAGGGAACATCAAGAGGGAATATACCAACAAGTGTTGGATGACATACGAACAACTGAGGAGGAGGTGAAGAAGCTCTTAAGTGACCTTGACACCTCAAAGGCGATGGGACCGGCAACATCTCCCCATGGGTCCTTAGAGAAGGAGCAGAGATGCTGTGCGTGCCTCTAACCACAATCTTCAACACATCCCTTGAAACTGGGCAACTACCTGAGAAATGGAAGACAGCTAATGTAGTCCCCATATTTAAAAAAAGGAAACAGAAACGAGGCACTAAACTACAGACCTGTGTCTCTGACATGTATTGTGTGCAAAGTCATGGAGAAGATTATCAGGAGGAGAGTGGTCGAACACCTGAAAAGGAACAAGATTATAAATGAAAACCAGTATGGGTTCATGGAAGGCAAATCTTGTATCACAAACCTCCTGGAGTTTTATGACAAGGTAACAGAAGTAAGACACGAGAGAGAGGGGTGGGTAGATTGCGTTTTTCCTAAACTGCAGGGAAGGCCTTTGACACAGTTCCCCACAAGAGATTAGTGCAGAAGCTGGAGGATCAGGCGCACGTAAAAGGGAGGGCACTGCAATGGATAAGGGAATACCTGACAGGGAGGCAGCAACGAGTCATGGTACGTGAAGAGGTATCACAGTGGGCGCCTGTTACGAGCGGGGTCCCACAGGGGTCAGTTCTAGGACCAGTGCTATTTTTGATATATGTGAACGACATGATGGAAGGAATAGACTCTGAAGTGTCCCTGTTCGCAGATGACGTGAAGTTGATGAGAAGAATTAAATCGGACGAGGATAAGGCAGGACTGCAAAGAGACCTGGACAGGCTGGACATGTGGTCCAGCAACTGGCTCCAGCCAAATGCAAAGTCATGAAGATTGGGGAGGGGCAAAGAAGACCGCAGACAGAGTATAGGCTAGGTGGACAAAGACTACAGACCTCACTCAGGGAGAAAGACCTTGGGGTGACCATAACACCGAGCATATCACCGGAGGCACACATCAACCAAATAACCGCTGCAGCATACGGGCGCCTGGGAAACCTGAGAATAGCGTTCCGATACCTTAATAAGGAATCGTTCAAGACACTGTACACTGTGTATGTTAGACCCATACTGGAGTATGCAGCACCAGTCTGGAACCCACACCTGGTCAAGCACGCCAAGAAGTTAGAGAAAGTGCAAAGGTTTGCAACAAGGCTAGTCCCAGAGCTCAAGGGAATGTCGTACGAGGAAATGTTAAGGGAAATCGGACTGACGACACTGGAGGACAGAAGGGTCAGGGGAGACATGATAACGACATACAAGATACTGCGGGGAATAGACAAGGTGGACACAGATAGGATGTTCCAGGGGGGGGCACGGGGACAAGGGGTCAAAAACTGGAACTGAAGACCCAGAAAGTCACGGGGGAGTTGGGAAGTATTTCTTCTCATAGATTTTTCAGCGGGGAATAGCCTAGAAGGAAGTAGTGGAGGCAGGAAATACATAGTTTTAAAAAGAGGTATGAAAAGCTCAGGAAGCAAGAGAGAGAGGAACCCGTAGCGATCATGAAAAGGCGGGGCGGAGCTAGCTCGAAACCCCCGCAACCACAATTTGGGGAGTACAATTAGGTGAGTACACAACACACCACAACACACACCACACACGCACCCCCACACCGAAAAAAATCTCTCCGGGGTCCTTAGAAGGGGGCAAGACACTGTGTGTGCCACTAACCACAGTTTCAAACGCCCTTGAAAATGGACAAAAAACCCAGGGATGGAAGACGGCAAATGTGATCCCCCTCTTTAAGAAAGGGGACAGAACGAAGCACTAAACTATAGACCCGTGTCACTGAGGTTAGTTCAAAGTCATGGGAAGATTTCTGGAGGGAGTGGGGGAGCCCTGGAACTGAACGTTAGCACTGATTCGTGGGGGCAAATCCTATGTCAAAAACCCTTTTGGAGTTTTATGACAAGGGAATGATGAAAGACACGAGAGGGAAGGGGGGGTAAATTTTTCATTTTCTTGGACTGCAAAAAAGCCCTTCGAAAATTTTTAACGGGCCCCTCATATGACTTAGTGCAGAAGCTAGGGGGATAAAGGCATTTTAACGGGAAAGGGGACACAGAGTGGATCGGGAAAATACCTGACAGGGGGGGCAACAGCGATCAGGTACAGGGTGAGGTATCCCCGGGGGTGCCTGTGACGACCCGGGGGGGTCCCACGGGGGGTCGTCCTAGGACCAGTGTTTTTCCTTGGTAATTTTAAATGCCCATAAACAGAAGGGATAGACTCAGAATTTCCCCTTATTTGAAAGACGATGTGAAGTAATGGGAGAATTAAATCGGGAGGACCAAAAGGTCTACAAAAAAACCTGGACAGGCTGGACGAGGGGGTCGAGAAACCTGGCTCCAAAAATTTTAACCTCCCAAAACCCAGAGTCATGGATTGGTGAAGGGCAAAGGGAAAGCCCGCAACAGAGTATAGGCTAGGAGGCCAAAGACTTTTAAACCTCACTAAAGGAGAAATCCGGGGGTGAGTTTTAAAACCGAGCACGCCCGCCGGAACCCCACTTTAAACCCAAAATAACTGTTTGGGAAATGGGGCCGGAAAACCTGGGGAATAGTGTTTTCTGGAGATTTTATCTGGAGAGAGTTCCGAGGGTAAACCCCCCCCGGGGCCCCGGTCTGGGGACCCGGGGGCCCCCTTTAGGTCAGTGCCCCCAGGATGCGACCCAAACCGTCACTAACACCCCCAAGGACCCATTTTTACGATGGGGAACATGACAAAAGGGGGAAAAAAAACAGTCCAATTTTTTCAAACCCCTGGGGGGAATAAAAACCCCAGGCCCTCCCCGTGGAAGGGGAGAGCGTTAACCCCCGGGGCCCCAGAAAGGGAAATCTTTTCAAGACTCTATACACTGTGAAAGTCGGGCCCCTTTCCGGGGAGTACGCAGCACCATTTTTGGAACCCAACCTGGTAAAGCAAAATAAGAAATTAGAGAAAGCGCAAATTTTTGAAACATGGCTGGTTCCGGCAAAGGGGAAAAAAGCCCCACGAAAAAAAGGTTAAGGGAAATTTCAGTCTGGACACTGGGGACAAAAAGGGTTCGGGAAAGTGACACGTTTAAGACTTTAAAAAATTTAGCTGGAATAGTTTAAGGTGGACAGAGACAGGATTTTCCAGAGGGGGGGACCCCCAGTAAAAAGGGGGTAAAATTTTGGAAGTTGAAGCCTCAGATGAGCAAAAGGGTTGTTAGGAAGTATACTTCAGTTCAGGGGTTGTTGGGGAAGTTGAATAGCCCGGGAAAGCGATGTAGTTAAAGGCGGGGAAACCATACATATTTTTTAAGACGAGATAGATATAGCTCATGGGGCAGGGAGAGAGGACCAGTAGGGGTTTCAGTGAAGAGGGGGGCCCAAGGAGCAAAGTTTTAGCCCCCTAAAACCAAAAAATTTAGGTAATTTCAGTTAAAACGATATGCACACACACACACCACCCCACACCCCAAAACCACCCCACACACACAAAACACACAAAACCCCGGGTCACGCAGACGGGGGTGCACAATGCTCCTAAACCTTAGTTTTTTTAAGGCCCCACTAAATGCTAGCGAAAAATCTTGGTTTTTGACAACGTCAGGGAAAATTTCCTACGAGTGATCCCAAAGTTTATTATTTTAAAAAAATCGCGGGGAAAAGCCTGAATTTCATTAATTTTTCAAAAGTCCCAAACCGTTAGGGGCCTAGAAAGGCACCTGATGCCACACGTTTCAAATTTACAAAATCAAAGTGAGTGTGGAAGTGGGGTTCAAAAATTACGAGAGTTTAAAATTAAACCCAAGTGAAATTGGGGAAACTTACAGTGGGGAGTAAAAAAATTTAATACGAAAAAAGGAAAAAGGGAAAAAATAAAATATAAAACAAGGGAAGGTGGCAGGATTTGGGCCCTGCTGAAGCAGTGATTCACAAAATTTGGGGTGACTTATACATAAAAAAGTGTAACCACCGAATGTGAAGTGTTTTTCTATAAAAAGTAAAAAAGGGGAAATCACTTGGGGGAAGGGGGATGAAAATGGCATAATTTTTTAAAAAAACATAAGGGTGAAGGTTTTTCAAAATAGTGTAAAAAGGCCTATGTTTTAAAAAACAAACATCATCACATCTGGCAACTTGTCATCGCCCGCTGCCATTTGAAAGGGTATTGTTCACCTATTGGGGTTTTCCCAGTTGTAGTTTCCCGGGTCTTTGCACACTTTTTAGTACGGGGGTCAGTCACTCCTGCAAGCTTTTAACCAGAATTAGAGTAAAATAGCATAGTTTGGGGAAGGTGAAGATGGGTTTTGCAGGAGTGTGAGGATTTAAATGATGTAAGGAGGGGAAAACGTCAGCCATTTGTAGAAGTGAGACAAGCAAATTTTTACAACCCTAGCTACTTTTCGTATTTTATAAGTAGAATTGATAAGGTTAAAATTTTTTTTACTATTGGTAAGTTTTAAAATTACTGGATTAGTACTGGTTTTTTAAATTAGCAGTATGAATACTTAGAAGGGGGGGGACCCCAACCCCTTATTTTTCAGTCAAAAGATTAGTAAAGGCCATGGAAAAAGCCTAAAGTGATGTAGGGGGGAGGGAGAGAGAGGACCTAGTAGAAATCAGCGAAAAAGGGCGGGGCCAGGATTTTTGACTCGACCCCCTGAAACCCAAAAATGGGGTGAGTCCAAATTTTGAGTCGGGAACAAGGGTCGGCTCTTGAAAAAGTTTTATTTAACACACGCGCCCCACACACCCACATACACGGGATTTCACACCTTCCTGAAAACCAAACCTTTTGAAAAACCCTCCCCCCTCCCTCTAACAACCAACTACCCACTACCCCCCCCCCCCCCTCTCTCTTTTCTCTCTCTCTCCTTCTCTCTTCTTTTCTCTTCTCTCTCCCTCTCCCCTTCTCTCTTCTCTCTCTCTCTCCCCCTCTCTCCCCTCTCTCCCCTCTCTCTCAATACCTATCTTTTCTTTTCTACCTATCTCTCTCTACCTATCTCTCTCACCCATCTCTCTCACTCCCTTCTCTCTCTCTCTACCTATCTTCTAACTATATTCCCCTACCTTTTTTCTCCCCTTTTTCCCCAAATCTTCTCACCCCCTCCCATCTCTCCCATCCCCCATCTCTCCCTTCTAACATCTCTCCCCCCTTTTAAACATTTTCCCCCCATCTAACATCTCCCCCCCTAAAAACATCTTTCCCCCATCAACTTTTTCCCCCCTCCCCTTTTAATCTCCCCCCTCCCCAAATTTCCCATCTTTTCTCTCTCCCCTCTGCCCCCCTTTTTCCCCTCTCTTTTCCCCCTCTCCCCCTCCCCCTTCCCTCTCTCTCTTTCCATCTCCCCCCCCTCCCCCCTTCCCCCCCTGTCTTTCTCCCCCCTCTCTCTCCCCTCTTTTCCCCTTTTATTCTCTCTTTTCTCTCTTCCCTTCTTTTTTCCTCTTTCTCTCTCTCTTTCTCTTTTTCTTTCTCTCTCTCCCCCTCTCTCTCTCTCTCTCTCCTCTCTCTCTCTCTCTCTCTCTCTCTCTCTCCTCTCTTTTTTTTCTCCCCTCTTTTCTCTTGTCTTTCTCTCCCCCCTTTTTTTTCCCTTCCCCCTTTCCCCTTTCCCTCCTTTTTTTCTTTTTAACCTTTTCCCTTCTCTCTCTTTTTTCTTCTCTCTCTGTCCTCTTTTTTCTTTCAAAAAAAAAAAAAAGAAAAAAAAAGAAATGGAAAAAGGGGGAAAAAAAAGAAGGGAAAAAAAAAAAAAAAAAATGGAGGGAAAGGGGGAAGGGAAAACCAGGGAAATCAGATGAGAAGGGTTTGGTAGGGGGGAGGGGAAATTTGGAGGGGCAGTGGAAAAGGAGGGAAACCCAATAGTGGGAAAAAAATTTTAGGAGAGTTTTCTGAAAAAATGGAGACAGAGCTTTCTGTGAAATTAAAAAAGAGGTTGGAGAAGGAGAAAAGAATTGGGGGGCAAAAGGGTCGAAACTGCGGGTAGCCGGGGGAAAAAGGGATCCTAGAGGTTTGAGAAAAAACGGCTAAAGCGAGTTACGGGGTTTTGCCCCGAGAAACACACTTATGAAGCGGAGAGGCCGAACGGGAAAGGGAAGGGAAATATAAAAAATCAAAGGTCATATCGCCTGCCAAAAAGGGCCCAAAGGGGGTTGAAAGGGGGAGAGAAAACCGGGGGTGCAAAAGGGGGAGGGTGATGGGTAAAATCCCCAAAGAAACCCCCCTATTTATCAAAGCCACTGGAAAAACAAGTGAAAAAATGACCCCCGTACGGGACGGGGAACCAGAGTCCAGAAAGGGGGGCAATGGGGGGGGGGGGAAAGGGGGAAAATCAGTGTTTATCCAGGGCCCCTTCAGGGGAGGGGGGAAAGGGACAATAATGAAAGACGGCAGGCAAAAAGAAAGGAGTTTGAAAAACTTTTTTTCAAGGGAAAAATAGGTGAGGAGGCGGGGGAAAGAGTAAATTTTCAGAGAATAGGGGGGTACCCCAAAGGAGAAAAACCCGCCCAAATAAAGCTGATTTCAGGAAAAAAAAACAGGGGAAAACCCAAAACCCCTCCAAAAAGAAACCACGGTTGAAGAAACTCAGTTGGGGCCCAAAGGGGGTTTTCCCTAGACAGAGACAGAACATAAAGAACGAAGCAAGCTGAGGGAGGGACAAAAAAGAAAAAAAGGAGCTGGGAAAGGGAAAAGGGGGAAAACCAGCAGAGGTCAATCAGAGCGGGAAGACAGAAAGGGGCAAACCCCAAAACGAACCTCCCCCAAAACCCCACAACCTTCAAACCACCCCTACACAAACTGCAAATCCATACTCACAGTTTTCCCCCCCAACCCCCCCAGCTTTTGAATCCCAAAAGTACACACCAGGTCTCCCACCCCCCACGGGCCCCCCCAAACCAAAATGTTTAAGAGGAAACTAAAGGGTTTTTGGTTTACACAAACGCTAGGGTATAAAAAAAAATAAATGGGAGGAGGGGGGGCACGAAAGAGTAAAAGGGAGGCATCACGGACTCACAGTTTCTCCCCAGAAACCAAGCCCCAGGTATAAATAACAGATGCCATCTTCCCAATAGGAAAACCAGGGTTTTCCCGAGGGAAAAAAGGGCTCACAAGGGGGGGGGGGGGGGAAGGGGTGGCATTGCTGATTTAAAAAAACCCATGGAATTTTTAAAGAGCTGGAGAGGGGGAACAAACCCGGGGAAACAAGAGTTACATAGTGGGGAAAGCTTTACTCCCGGGGGTCCCAAAAATGGTAATTGCAGTGATGTATAACCCACCACAGAAAAAGCACGAGGAAGTCAAGAGTATGAAGAGGCAATAGAGCGATGGTTTTACACACTGGCTGCAGTGGCCCCGAAGAACTCATGCAGCAGGGCAAAGCTCCTTTTTCATGGCGATTTTAAAAACCCCAAGGGAAATTTGATTGGAAGAACTTGGAGCCATATGAAAGGGCCCAAAATCATGGGGGTTAAGATGAGGAGGGTTTGGGACTGGAAAACTTCATTTTTACCAAAAACGTAAAAGGGGGATACAAGAGAGACAGGAAGGAAAAAACCAGCAAGGGGAATGGACCTAGATTTAAACCTTTAGTAGTGAATATTGAGGACATACTTAAAGAAGACCCCTTGGGCCATCGGGTTTATGTGGTTTTAAAACTTTGAATACACAGTAGAAAATACAAGTGGAGGGGAAGCAGGAAAGGGCCCGGGCGAATGAAGCCAAATTTCAAGAAAGGGGGTTTTCACGGGAAGAGGAACTTTTCCCGAACGGGGTTTTGTGGGACAGAGAATTTGGGAGGGGAAAACCAGTTAATGAGATTGGAAAAAAGTAAACAACAATGTGCAAGGAGGCTGAGGAAGGGTTTTTACCCAAGGGTAAAGGGGAAAAATGAAAAACCCCGGATGACCCATGGTTCACCAAAGGTGGGGGGAGGGAAAAATCAAGTGTGCTAGGGGAAAGGGAAGAAATTAGAAGGCAAAGGACCCAGGGAATTTAAATAGAGCAGTCATAGAGCCCGAAATGAATATGCCCCAAAAAAGAAGGGAGGCCCAAGACAATATGAAAACGACATAGCAGAAAAAACCAAATCTGAACCCCCGCGGGGTTTTACAGCCACTAGGTACGAAAAAACAGTCAAGAAAACCCCGGTAATCAGGCTAAGTAAGGAAGGAGGAGAGACAACCCAAAAATTTAGAAATGAAATATTTGAAAGGGAAATCAACAAAGAAATTTAAAGAAGTGTTCCCCTCGGAGACAGAAGGGGTTTAAAACCAACAAGGCTGGACACAGTACATGAAACCCAGGAAGAAGTTAAGAGGGGTTCTGAAATGAAACTAGAAAACCTCAAAGGGAAATGGGGGCCCCATAGGGATCATCCAAAGGAAACCTGGAGAGGGAAGGGGAGGCGCAAAGGTGCCCCAACAACAATATTTAATACATCTATTGAAAAAAGGGAGATTGCCTTAGGTATGGAAGACAGCAAATATAGTCCAAACCTTTAAAAAATGGAAAAAAGACATTTAAGCAACTATGCACAGACCAGTGTCACTGACATGTATAGTATGCAAAATCAAAAAGGGGAAATTATCCAGAAGGGTGGTGGAACACCCCCAAAAGGAAAAGATCTCATCAAAAATTTGCCAACATGGTTTTTTAGGGGGGGAAGTCCGGGGTCACAAACCTAAATGGGGTTCTAAAGCATGGGGACCCGCAGTAAGACTGCAAGAAGGGGTTTACACAGTTTTTCCCCACAAGAATTGTTTCGAAAAACTTGGGGGACCAAGCGAGATAACAGGGAAGGCACTACAATGGATCAAAAGGGAATTTCCTGTTTAGGGGAAAACAGCAGCAAGCCATGGCCAGGGCCTAGGACCATGCTGTTTCTGGTAATTTGTGAAGACCCTGACGGAAAGGGAAAAAACTCCGGAAAAGTCCCTGTTTGCGATGACGTGAAGGTGATGAGAAAGAAATTTATTTCGAACGAAGACCAGGGGAGAACTACAAAGGGGTCTGGACAGGCTCAGACCTGGTCCACAAAATTTGGTTTCCCGGGTTCAAACCCCCCCAAACAAAAACAGGGGATTGGGGAAGGGCAAAGAAAACCGCAGCGGGAGTACAGTCTAGGGGGGCCCGAGATACAAACCTACTCCAAAGGGAAAAAGGGTCTTGGGGGGTTAAAAACACACCCCGCAAACTTATAAGCACACATCAACCAAATAAAATGTTTCGCATATGGGGGGCCTAGCAAAATCAGAACCGCCCTTCCCACACTTAGTAAGGAACCGTTTAGGACCCTGTAAAACCGTGTACGTTGGGGCCCAAAATTGGGGTAAAGTGGCCCAATTTGGAAAACCCCACCTAGGGCCAAAACACGGAAAAAAAAACTAAGAAAGTGCAAAAGGGGTTTTTCAACAAGCTAGTTCCCAGAGCTAAGAGGTATGTCCTACTGGAAAAGGTTAAGGGAAAAAAAATCTGATGCCCCTGGGGGGACAGGAGAAATAGGAGGGACATGATAACGCATTTCAAAAAAACTGAGGAAAATTTCAAGGGAACAAGACAGGATGTTCCAGAGACTGGACACCCGCAACCCCGGGGGAAAACAGTTTGGGAAATTTTTAAGCACAGTTTAATACAGGGGGTTTAGGAAGTATTTCTTCAGCCACAGAGTAGTAGGAAGTGGAATAGTTTTTTTAAGCGATGTAGGGAAGGGGAGGATTCACACATCTTAAGCGAGGGATGAAAAACTCAGGTTTAGGGGGGTGAGTAAAGGGGAAACCCTGAAGGGGGGGGGCCCGGAGCTTGGGGCTCGTCCCCTGGGAACCCAAACTAGTTAGTAAAACTAGGTGAGTACACACCACCCCCCCCAAACCCCAAAACACACAACACAAAACACACACCACACACACACACACAACACACACAAAACACACACACACACACACACAACAATATATATTATATTTATATATTATATATATAATTTTAAAAAATAATTTTTATAAAATAATCAAGGAACGTAAAATAAAATGTTAGACCACACTCAAACCCTTTTCATCCCACAATAAAGAACAACCCGATTCCCCCCCCGACTCATAAGAAAGGGGACCCCTGCCCGCAAGGGGTTTCTGGCCCAACTAAAACAGTTCCTTCCGGAAACCCCCAAATATTCTACCCAAAGGGAAATTAAAATTTATTATTTGTCCCAAAAGTATTATTAAATTTTTCCCAAATTTTTTAATTTTAAATGGATAAATTTAACAAATTTTTAAAATTTCCCCCTTTAAATTTTTGGGTAAAATAGGGTTTTTTGGTTTGCAGAAAGGACCCGTCTAGTTGGGCCAAACGGGGGTTGCTGCTGTGTTTTTTCTTTCTTATGAGTCATGTGTCAGGTTTTTGCTTTGTTGTAGGGTTTTATGGTGAGGTGTGGGCAGACCCTTTATATGCCTTTTCCTTTTATGCATTACTTTTATTGTTCCCTTTTATAATGTGAGTATTTACCAAAATGCTTTGGGAATTTTTAAAATATTTTCACATGGTTTTTTTTGCATATTTTGAAATCCCCATTTTTTTTGATCTTGTTTTCATATTTATAGTATAATTTTATATGTCGTGCGAATATGTAAAAAATTGGGGCAATTTACCCAAAAACCCCATTTAAAAAACAAGTCATTTCTAAAAATTTTTTTTTTTACGTTTAAATAAAATTTTTTTCATTAAGTTGGGTGTTTAAAAATTTTTATTTTTGACCCAAAAGGGAACTTAGAAAACTTACCTAAACCCTTTTTATACCAAGAGCAATTTATTTTAGCCTAACCTAAAATAAAAATATTTTGATTTGTTTACAATTTAAATTTAATTTCTAAACAAACACAGTGGGAAAAATATTTTTTTTTGTTATTTCAGAATATTTTGGGCCCAAATTTTTTGCATAAAAAAAATTTTCCCCTTTTCCCATATGGAAGATGGGGGCGTTTTCTTTTTAAGCCCAAAATCGGGAATTCTGGCCCATTCGGCACGACATAATATATATATATTTTATATATATTATTATATTATATATATATATATTATATTTAAATTTTATAAAATTATATATAAATTTTACATAAAATATATATATATTATGATTTATAAAATATATATATATATATATATATATATTTTATATATATATATAATAAATATAAAATATGTATATAAAATTATATAATATATATATATATAATATTATATATATATATAATATATTTTAATATATATATATATATATATATATATATATATATATATATATATATGTCGTGCCCAATATGTAAAACTGGTCAATTAGCAAAAACCCCATTTTAAAAAATTTGTCCTTTCTAAAAATTTTTTTTTTATACGTTTAAAGATATATTTTTTTTATTAAAGTTAAAAGTAAAAAATTAAAATCTCAGGATGATGTCGAGGAAAAGGAGGGGTTTGGGGGTTCTTTCCCGTGGGTTTATACTGAAGAACCCAACTCCCCTGTGTGTGGGTCTTTTTCCCCCCCAAGATCCTGGGCAACACAACTATTTTCAGCAACCTTTTTGGGAATCAAAAAAATTTTAAATATTTTGGAAAAAAAAAAAGGGAAAAAGGAAAACCCAATTTTCTTTGAACAAAATTGAAGATCAATGCATTTCTGCCGATTTAATTTTGACGAGGGTTTTCACTTTTCCGTCTCAGTGTTTTTGAACAACCCAAAAAAAACAGTGGAACCTCAAAAATCGAAAATTAATCTGTTCCAGGAATTAGTTCTAAATTTGGAAAAAACTGAAAAACGAAACAAAAATTTTTTAAGAAATAATGGGGAAAAACAATTTAAACCTTCCTTTTAAAAAAACCCAAAAAAATTTTACAAAAAAAAAACATCGATAGAGATTAATTATAGTTTTTAAAAATACAACAAATATAGTTTCAAATTTTGTATTAATAAAATTTTTTAAAAAAACTTTTTAAATAACATTTTTTTCTTTCCTTTATTAAGATTGGTGATGGCATCTGGAAAATAGGGAGGGGGGAGAGGGAGTTTTGGGGGTTTTTTGGGTTTTGGAAAAGGGGAATCCCTCCTTTAGGACTTTTGGGGAACAAAGCCCTCTCTGGGGTTTTCTTCCCTTTTTCCCCTCTTTTAATTTCCACTTTGAACCAAATTGAGAGGGCACTGGACCCCTGTTCACAAAAATAAAATGTCAACATCCTCTGTTTCTGGTGCCCTTTAAATTTCCCCAAAATGGGGGAAAATTTTTCTGTTTACTGAACCCTTTTTGCAAAGATGGCTTGTTTCAGCTTGACAGGGTGGTACTTCTCCACAAACATTTGGACATCATTCCACTTGGATATTATTCCACTTCTGTATTGTTTCCTTCTTCACATCTATGGTGTTTCTCACTTTCTTTACCACAGGTGTACCACTAGCAAGTTACATTGCTCCCATTGTAGCTTATTTCACAGTCCCACAAACACTAAACACAATGAAATAATCGTAAAATGTTTGAATGAGAGCGCAGGTTAGTGTTTACTCAAGCATAAACAAAACCAGACTGGCTCACGGTGCCTGCGTGGGGACGAGGACAGAGCGGGCTGCCGGACAGGGTCGGTACCCGGCAGTTCGAAAATAGTGGCGAATTCGATAATAGGGACAAAGTTTGTTCGAGAAAAGGGTTCTATTTTCGAAGAGTTCGATAAGCGATATGTTCGAAATCTGAGGTTCCACTGTATTTCTTGTGAATAGCAATATTATATATATATAAGTATATATGTTGTACCGAATAGGTAAAACTGGTCAGTTAGCAAGAATTCATTTAAAATGAAGTCCTTTCTACAATTTTCTCTCAAACGTTTAAAATGTATATATATGTATTTTAATTTATGTTAATGCAAAAATTAACAATTTTCTACCAAAAGTACATTAGAAAACTTACCTAACCTTATTATAACAAGTGTAATTTAATTTATCCTAATCCAACTAAATATATTTTAGATATGTTTACAGTAATTTAATAAGCAAACACAATGAAACATATTTTTTTCGTTAGGTTCAGAATGATTTCTGCGAAATTATTGCATACACAAATTTTCGCTTGCCCTATTCGGCAAGAAGTGCGTTGCTATTTAAGCCAAAATCACAAGTTTTACTTATTAGGCACGACATATATACATATATTCTTTAATTACTAAATTGTTCTTCTCTATTACAGGGAATGTTTGTTATCCTCCTCGTTTGGTCTCTTACGAGTCTGTTTTACTGCCCTTTGGCAACTCATTCTCCTACAAATTTATTTTTTAATTTCTATGTAAAAAAATAAATAATTTTGCAAAAAATTCCTTCTTATTAACAAACCATCATAAAACCCTTCTTCTTCATTTTTTTCAGTCCCTCACTAAAAAAAAACAAAGGGGACATTACCGTGACTAAAAAGTACACCCAAATAACTCCACATAAATATTTAAACAGGCACCCCTACTTATTTCCCCCGGTACTCTTAGGTTGGGGGAGTGATTTTACATTCACCTCGGCGAGATACTGAAACAACGACACCGACAAAGTTGCCCCTCCACATATTATGAGTGTACTGGCGTTTGCCCAGATACTACTCATCAGTTTTATAACTGTATGAAGCAACCCTCGGGTAAGACAGTGAGGACTGAATAAGATGAAAGATTTTCCTTTTAAAAGCCCCTATATTAAATATATATTAATAAATATATATAATATAAAATTATTTTATAAAATATTATATATATATATATATATATATATATTTTTAAATATATTTTAATTTAAATATTAAAATATATAAAATTAATATTATATATATATATAAATTTTTTTTTTTTATGTCTGCCGAATGGCAGAACTTGCATTTTTTAAATAGCAACCTCACTTGCCATACAGGACAAGTGAAAATTTGGAATAATTTTTCGCCAAAATCTTCTGAACCTAAGAAAAAAAAAATTTTTTCACTGTGTTTGTTTATATTAAATTTATTGTAAGCAAATCAAAATTATTTTTTGGGTTAGGCGAAAAAAAATTGTTCTTGTTATAATAAGGTTAGGTAATTTTTCCTAAGTTCTTTTGGGAAAAATTAAAAATTTTTTACATTTCAAAAAATGAAAAAAAAATATACTTTAAATGTAAAGGAAAATTTTAGAAAGGACTTTAAATTTTTAAAAGAGTTCTTGCTAATTGACCGTTTTTTCTATTCGGGGGCCCCAAAAAAAAAAAATATAAATTATATATTATATATATAATATATATATTTAAAAATTATAAATTTTATTTTTATATCAGGAATTCGCAAAAGCAGGCGAAATATACACAAACATTATCTGCGAAAGGGGACTCGAACCTACCCACCTTGGAACAAGGTAGCATGCTTTTCCAATCTACCCCACGGGCAATACCCTTTGGGATGAGCTGCGCTACATGCAGGGGGGGAGATGAAAAGCGTAAGCCCTTTTCCCTGAAAGCTTGCCTTTGGGTCAAACGGTACCAGCTACACGCCAAATATTTTCCAGTGTGGGGAGATTGGTAAAAACACTGGTACCTTTTCCCAATTTGTAGGTTCGAGTCTCCTTCAGCCAAGATCGTGTTTTTGTATATTTTGCCTGCTTTGCGAATTCCTTTTATTGTTAATATTCTAGGAAGGCTGATGCATGCAGCGGGTAGATGAAAAGCTGTAACCTTTTCCCCTGAAAGCTGGCTGCCTTGGATCAAAGTGTACCTAGCTACACGCCAAAAATTGCCGGGGGGGAATTGGGAAAGCACTGCTACCTTGCCCAAGGTTGTAGGTTTTGATCTCCCTTTAGAGAGATAAGTTTTTTATATTTTTTTATTTTATATATTAAAATATATAAAATATATATAT
>NW_026466342.1:0-12972 GCF_026875155.1 Cherax quadricarinatus
CCAATTTTTTAACTATTGCTACAAACGGGGCATAGTCCTAGTAAGTGGAAATGGCAAATTAATACCTTTTTAAACAAGGCAGGTGAAAGGTCCTTGGCTTCGAACTATAGACCAATAAGCCTTACCTCCATAGTGGGAAAATTTATGATATCAATAATTGCCGAAGCAATTCGTAGCCATCTTGACAGGCACAGATTGATTAATGAATCTCAACACGGTTTTACAAAGAGGCGTTCCTGTCTTACGAATTTACTAATTTTTTATAAGGGGTTTGAGGGGGTTAGATCATGGTAATGAATATGATATTGTGTAAAATGGACTTCAGTAAGGCTTTCGATAGATTTTCCACATCAGAGGCTATTGAGGAAGGCACACGGAATAGGAGGAGAAATTTTTTCCTGGGTAGAGGCATGGCTGACAGACAGCAGCAAGTTTGCATAAATGGGGAGAAATCAGAATGGGGGCATGTCACAAGTGGTGTTCCTCATGGTCAGTGTTGGGCCCGTTGTTGTTCACAATTACATAAAGACATAGATGAGGGAATAAATAGCGACATAAGCAAATTTGCTGATGACACCAAAATAGGCCGTCCAATTCATTCTAATGAGGACGCTAGAGCACTCCAGGATGATTTGAATAGACTGATGCAATGGTCGGAGAAGTGGCAGATGCAGTTTAATTTTGACAAAATGCAAAAATTCTAAATGTTGGACAGGTAAATAACCAGGGCAACATATAAACTAATAATGTAGATTTTAAATTTACTCTGATTGCAAAAAGGATTTAGGAGTTCTGGTTAGCAGTAATCTAAAACCAAGACAACAGTGCATTAGTGTTCGCAATAAAGCTAACAATTCTTGGCTTCATATCTAGAAGTATAAAATAATAGAAGTCCTCAGGTTGTTCTTTAACTCTATATATCCTTGGTTAGCCTCTTTTTAGACTATGTTGCTCATTTTCTGGTCACCGTATTACAGAATGGATATAAATGCTCTGGAAAACGTACAGAGGAGGATGACAAAGATGATCCCATGTATCAGAAATCTTTCCTATGAGGATAGACTGAGGGCCCTGAATCTGCACTCTCTCGAAAGGCTAGAATTAGGGGGGATATGATCGAGGTGTATAAGGAAAACAGGAATAAATAAAGGGGATGTAAATAGCGTGCTGAAAATTTCCAGCCAGGACAGGACTCGCAGCAATGGTTTCAAGTTGGAAAAATTCAGATTCAGGAAGGATGTAGGAAAGCACTGGTTTGGTAATAGAGTTGTGGATGAGTGGAACAAACTCCCGAGTACAGTTATTCAGGCTAAAACGTTGTGTAGTTTTAAAAATAGGTTAGATAAATCGTGAGTGGGTTTTAGGGGTTTGGGGTGAGTTGGACCTGACTAGCTTGTGCTGCTGGGTCTGGTGCAGTGCTCCATCCTTGAGTGGAGGTGACCAGACTGGGTGTGTCATTGGGCTAATCCGGTGTGGGTGGGTGAGTCATTGGTCTTATCTGGGGGGGGGACATGGACCTGCTCTGCATGGGTCAGTAGGCCTGTTGCAGGTTCCCTTTCTTTTTTTGGGCAAATTAATTGGGAAACCTGAAAACACCAGAGGGGAACTAGACCCTCCCATGAGTACCCATGAGTGAACTTTTGCCAGGTTGTTAGTCAACAATTTATGATGCAGAAGACTGGTGAAATGGTTGGACTTGTACATTAAATTTGTGAAGTCATGTTTTTTCCCCAGTCTTTGTAATTACTGTAATAAAAAACCACAAATAATTACAATGCTACGTTATAAATCAGCTATGTTTATATAAATAATTACAGCTATGTAAAACTTATTCAGTGGTAAAAATACAGGGTTGGAAAAATTTTATGGGAACCCTTGTTTTTTAAATATTTTTTAGTTACATTGGGATTTTAACTTTTACGCTAAACAGAGCAATTCGTAGAAAAATTATTCATGTAGCATTTGAACTTCCCGGGGAAAATTTTTGACCCATTACTCAAGCAAAATTTGCTGAAACTTCCAAAGACGCGGTGGAGGAAATTTGTTCCTGACTTGCATTCCCAATGACCCCCAGATGCTCGATAATATTTAGATCCAGTGTTAGGGAGGCCAACCCCCGGTTCACCTACTGTATTATCCCAAAGCTTTTTGAACATCTCTAAACGGCTGAACGGGTGCATTATCGTTTTGGGATGATAGCGCAAAAAATGGACCTGAATACATTTAAAAAATTTTTTATTTAGTTATTTTACAGTTCAGTTAGCAGGTTTCATGTTATTTTGTTTTTAATAACAGAAGTCGATTGGTTTTTCACTGCAAAATCTGGTTAGTTTATATACTCAACTACTTTAGGGAAGAAGCCCTCAACTGTTTTAATGTCTACTCGCGACTTCAGAGACTTTATCAGCAAAGACTTTCCTTACAAATTAACGAAAATCTGGTCATCAAAATTATGTACTGTATAAAATGACGTTAGAATTTTGGAACTGAACACAAGAGAAAACGAGACTATATTCAATGGTAAAAAGCAGGATCGCTTAATGAGTGAGAAATTTCGTAAATTGGTGGGGAAATACTACCTTGTACCTTAAAAATTTTGAAAGTTAAGTTTTTTCACTGCTAATTTGATATTTAGAATCTCAAAAAAAACATAAAGGTGTTCACACTAAACCACTGTTATGAAAAATTCGCTGAAATTGTTGAAGAGTTGCATCAAAGGATAAAGGTTTTTGTAAATGATCAATTTTAGAAAACTAAAAAATGTTATCCTATAAAAAAAACAATTTAAATTTCCCTTCCCCGTCTATGGTATTTACCTCCCCCGGGGTGCCACGGTTTAATACACCCGGACAGAAAATGTAAGGAACAAAGTGTAAAGAAACATGTCAAAAATTTAACCGTGCCGGGGGTCGAGCCACGGACCTCTCGGGATGTGAGCCCAGGGTGTTATCAACGCCCTGGGTGTCAAATTTCAAAAAAAAAAAAAAAAAAAGGGGACATTTTGTGTCCTTTACAATGGGGATGTACCATGTTAAAGTGCTGGTACATCAACGGCAGTGGCGTTGGGTGCCCAAGGGCGAGAGCAGAAAAGTCTTGGGGGTTATGCGGCGATTTCTGTGTTGTGTGCTAACCGTAAATTGTTTGCCAAGGTGTTGGGAAACCGTATTGAGTCGTGGATCATGTCTCATCGGGACAGTATGGCCTTCCGGGTAGGTCAATGCTTACTGGGCATTCCATTATTGATGATTTTGTGGGAGACATGAATAGGAGGGGGAAAAAGAGAGCTTAATTGGCCCTAGGCTGGAGGTGGACGTATGATTCAGTTGAAATGGATACCAAGAGAAGAATTCTCCTCATCCAGGGGTTTGTGGAGGAAATAGTGGGGTGGGTTGACACGTTTTACCAGGGGACTTAGGCAAGGGGTCAGATTAATGGTATATTGGGCGGGGTTGTGGACACGGACATGGATTTGAGGCAGGGGTGTCCTCTGTCTCAGATGCTCTTCGGGTGTGTACAGGATCGCTTTTATAAGGTGGTGCGGGAAAAGGTTTTTAGTGGTCTGGGTGGGGAGATAGGGTTACCCGAGATTGTTGGTTATGTGACGACACCACGTTATTGGTTAACGAATATACGAAGCTGGACGTGCTAGTTGAGGTCGTTGAGATGTATGGAAGGGCGACGGGTAGGGCAGTAAACTTGGCTAAATCAAAGGTAATGGGGTTGGGTGAGTGGGAGGGCCGTGAGGTATAAGGTTGCTCTGTTGTAACAAATGTGGATCTCTCATTAAAGATTTGTGGGATAATGTAAACAGGCGATAGCGATCAGGCAAGGGAGGTTAATTCGGAGAGAGTAGTGAATAATGTGGGAATAGACTGTAGGAGATGAGACCTTTATAAATTTATCATTGTGCAGATTGGTTATCGTTGTCATTGTCTTCCTGTATAGTAAGGTGCTGTACATAGTTAATGTTTACCCACTCACTAGGAAGGCGATAGGTTGAATTCAAGCGAGGGTGTTTTGATTGTTTTCGGCATAAAGGGTAATTTGGGGGTGGTTATGTTGCCTGTGAAAGAAGGTAGATTGTGGTTGTTTGATCTTCGTAAGCGGATGATGTGCATGTGCTTAAAATGGTGGTGATACAGGCCGGTGCTTTTAAGGAGGGGGTGCCTAGGAAGGGTGAGGTGCTTCGAAAGACTTTTCAGGGTGGCGATTTTCGTGAATATGAGCGGTAGATAGTAAGAGAGCCAAAACGGATCGGGTTGTATAGGGCTTAATTGGGAAACGTAGAGGCACCGGTGGTGGAACTATACCCTGTGTATGATTAGGGAGGGATTTGGGGGAAGTTTAAGAAGTCGAGGGTCCAACCTTAGAAACACGAGGTGATGTTCAGGTTCCTACGTGGAATCTTGCCATCGGTTTTAAGGAATAGAAGTATGGTGGAAGCTGGAGTCTCTAGATTCTGTAGGGCAGGATGAGACTGCTTTTCATGTTGTGTATTTCTGCGAGCGCCAGGAGAGGATAAGGGATGGTTAGTTTGTGTTTTAACTTTGGTGAAAGGAAGGGGGGATGGGAGGATGTCCGTTTTGTGGGCGCTCAGTATGGACGTGAGCGAGGTGTCGGAGACAGAGGCGATTGCGGCGGCGTACGTGCTTGTGGATTATGTTTTTATCATATGGGTAGAGGAAAGAAGAGGATTTGAAAATACAGCATCGTATACTAGTGGAGAAGATTTATAGAATCAAGTGTATAAATATGGTCGTTTATGTGAGTAAGTCGGGGTCAAGTTTTCCATGTGGTTATGTGGACATCAGTGAAGGGGGTCTATTGGCACTGTGACCTGGCTCATATTGGGGTCACTATTTACTGCAGGTGTCACAACAGTCACAGCCATCTGTGACCCCCCCTCCCGAGGGGTTCCAAACCACGATTCTGAGTTACGTGCCCCGAACATCGGGATGACATGTCACCTTATTATTCACATACTAACTATGTACTATTAGCTTTGAGTCACTTGTATATATAATTTTTATTTTTCATTGTTTCAGGTAGGATTAATTTCATGTTTGTGCTTTATATCCTATAAAAATTCTACATTTAATAAAATTGTTCATTTAGTATGTTTATCATTGACTTTTCTCCTCTTGCATTTCCATGAGGAGGAATCGGCCTAATCAAATAATCTGGAGAGTGATAGAGCTGCTGAACCTTCACACTGGGTATTAGTCTCATATCTTAAATCACGCAAGTTCAGATTTTTTTGCCCCGCCTTCACTGTCATTACCTGGTACTACAGCGAAGTCAACAACGCAACATTAAACCATATTGGCCAAACATTTAAATTTAAGGCGGTATTACCACCACAGATAAATACAAATATTTATATACACAATAACCAAATTTTTCAAAAACAAAACTTTTGCCCTTACCAGCTCTCCAAGGCTGTAATTTGCTTGTTAGTCACTAGCATAAAGAATACCTTATTTTGTAAAGCGTGCATAATAATTTTCCCAAAACCCAACCAAACCTATCAAAAACCTAGACCAGTCGTAAAACTCTGTAGGGTTAGGCTGTGTAACAGTAGGTAAGATTAACAAATAACCCGCACTTGGATACAAATTTACGAGTATGATAAGGTTCGAGGTTCTGACCAGAGCTTTGGTAAGATGAGCGGGAGGAAGAAGGATGGGTAAGGATGGAATGTAGGAAAGGTTGGGGGGAGGAGGGGTAGGTGGGGTTGTAAAAGGGTAGTGGCCTATCCACTTTGGTGTATTTTGAATATGCATGTGAGCATATTGAGTAATTTATAGAGAGGTTGGTTTTATGAGTGGGATATGCCTCCTGCCCATCAATTGCACACTGCTATATTGTTGTTATACCAGTGTGCCACTGAACTGGAAGGATGCATACTGCGCGCAATTTTTTTTTCCAAGAGGTTGGTCAGAAGGCCGTAGCTGCAGGCGGGAGTTGCAGGTCATTTGATGGTGGTTGGTTGCTCACCTGGGGTTGGCTGGCTAAGCAGTGACTGAGGTGGTGTCCTGTTGGAGGGTAGTTGTAGTGCAACAAGGTTAGTTGTGAGGTGTTGATTGATAGAAGTGGGTCACCCGGAGATGGGGAGCGTTAGTCCGTGTTACTGGACGTAGAATGGTTCCGGTGGTATCCATTCTTCTGCGGGGAGGTCGCTTAATTAAGATTTTCGGTCGAGGGAAGTTCTCCTTGTGGATGAAGCGTCGAACTCTTTGTTGGAGTGTCATTGTTTGGGCTCTGTGGGGAGGGGTGGTAATGGTATAGTCGGTCGTGTTCACTGGTTGGGGGGGGTTCTCTCTGTCAGGCACATAGAGTTCCTGCATGTCATATAGTTGTCTCTTCGTGAGTTTATCTAACCGGACATTGATTGCGGGGATTCTCTGCTGTGTGTGAAGATTCTCGGTCCTGATTCTGTCTGAGTCTGGTGCCAGTGATGAAGCGGAGGGCTTTGTTTTGGACTCTTTGGAGTTTTAGCATGTTGGTTTTGGTTGTGAGCGACAAGGGTGCACAGGGGTATTCCAGCAGAGGTCTGATCACCATCTTGTACAGGTGTAGTTTGATGTGGGGAGGAGCTGCTTTGAATCGATAAAGTTGGCTAAGGCGGCTTTAGCTAGGTTTACTTTTTTGGTTATGTGGGTTGTAGAGTTGAGTAATCTGCCAATCTCGTATCCTAAGATCTTGTTTGGATTCCTAATAGCAATTCGGGTGCCTCTGATGGAGATGCCGCCTTTGTCTTCTATTGTTGATGGCAAGCATCCGATGACAACGTTTGACAGAACCAGTTAGTAAAGGAGATAAAGGCCAGGTTAAGTAACGAGTTTTCTGAAGTTTAGAACATTTGACAATGTGAAGAGAAAGGAGAACAATTTGCAGAGAACCGGACTAGACTAAGATTCATGGTTTGGAATGTGATGCTTCAACAAGATAGCGTCTGTGAAGGCTAGAAAGTACAGTTTTGCAGAGGACCAGTTAACTAGAATGACAAAAATGTCTAACATAACAGAAAAGGGCATTGCTAGTGTCAGCAAGGCACTAGTAATGCTGATATCGACCAAATGTGAAAAATAACACTTGTGTGGTCAGTGACATTTATTAAAGGAAACGTTCCGTCACTCATGGTTAAACGTTTCATGTTTAACCATGAATGACTTTCTAACAGCTCTTGTCGAAGCATCCCTTGTACATAGTCCAGGCTTTCACTCTACAAGTATATTCTTTTCTCATTACATTGTCAAGTTCTCTAAACTTCAATATTCATGACCTGACCTGACCTTCATCTCCTGTTTTCCTTACCTTTTCACCATTCATATTACATCATTGCCTTTCCTATCTTCTGCTTAGATGGGTTCCGTCCTGTTTGTCTAGCACGGATTTTGTCCAGCCCTGTGGGCCAGCAGTTCTCCTTCATTACTCCTGTCTTTTTATTCATAAAGACTACCTCCATTATTACTGCATTGTTATCGCGCCCTCTTGCATATATTTTGCCCCCCCCCCTCCATCCCCAACTTTTCGCCTCAGAGGTCCTGTGAGCCTCCTTTGTCACTCGGGCTGCAACCCCTTGTGACAGGAATATCTCATAAATCAGAGCTTTAGGAGTTGAGAGCCTTATGCCAGCGAAAAGACCGACCCTGATACACCAGAGCTTTAACCCTGACTCTTGCTCCAGCACCTCTGTTACTCCCTACGAGCTTTGCGGGATGGGGAAGGTAGCAGACGAGTCTGCTGTGTTAGAGATGACTCAACCTCGTAGACACTGGAAAAGAGGCACTGCTTGAATTAAGATATTCAATGCTCCAGCTACAGGGAGTCTACGGCGATTGTAGTGACTACTACACCACTGTTAACCTTGCTACTTGCAAGACAGTCGCTCTCCACTCAAGAAGTCCCCCTTCGAGCCCCACTGGGGATGGGAATTTATATTCCATAAACGCCACCTCTTTTCTCAGTGCTGTAGTATCATGTGAAAATCAAGCCTGTGAATAGAGTAATCAATGACTCCTTGGAGCTAGCTTTAGCTGCCGCCATTAGGACCTGCCTGCAGGTCAAATTTGCGGCACTCCACTCTCTGAATGACTCCTTCATTGTTGTCTGCATAGACGAAACTGAAGCGTCAAAACTCATGGACGACTCTTCAGCCAAGACTCTACAAACATGGCAATTCACCATATCCCCGTCTCCATTCTTGAAGCCGAAAAGATTTACCTTTGTGAAAAGGCTTGACAAGATTGTCACGTCTCTCTCAACTGAAGCACTGAAGGCATCTATTGAGGAACAAAACATTTGGGTCCCTGTAGACATCACCAAGATCCCTAACGCCTCATCAATTATAAAGATCACTTTCTCAGACATCTCTATGCCTGCCTGAGCTCTGTATGAAGGACTGACCATCTCGTATCATCACATCCACCCAGGCCATATAGAACCAGAACGCTTCACACGTCTCCCATTGCTGGACCTGTTACCTCTATAATCACACCACCATGGACTACCCAGTCAATGATAAGAATTTCTATTCTAAATGTGGGAATGGACACGAATTCAGATACTGCACCATCACTACGACTCCAACATGTCTTAACTGCAAGGGTAATCATCATACCCTAGCAGCTAAGTGCCCACTCAGAAAAGAAATTATATCGGAGAAAACTAAAGATCTGATGAAGCTCTCCATTCCACCGACATACGCTGCAATAACCAAACTACAAGCAGACACCACCAAGATTCTACACGCCACTCTACAGACACTTTCGCCCAGCAACCCCCTCTCTCCACCCCCCTGACGGTGCTCCCTCCAAAGTGCTGTACCGCATGGTTTATGCACACCTTGCAATGGAAATATAAACACATATGCAGTATAAAAAGCCCACTGTGTGGGCGAAACGTAGTCAATAAAGGATCACATTATACTGCATATGTGTTTATATTTCCATTGTGTCGGTATTTTATACCATTTATTTACACCTTGCAAATGCAACAAACCCCGGCACTTTCAACACACAATAAATGAGCTATTCCTCCTGAACAACATACCTGCCGTCTATTTCCCTGACTCTACTTTCAGCCGACATCAAGATTCTTCCCAACCTTATGAACTTCACTGCACCTGAAACTTCTACAACTACCTCCACCGCCGACAACGCTGATTATTCTGCCTCAACCACCACCTCCCACGTCTCCCAACCTGTTGACACATCAATACATCTCTCCACTACTGCCGTCCCACAGTCTCCTGCCAGCACTATCGTTGACACGCCCTCTGAATTCTCTGCTGAGGAAGATAATGACTCCTGCACCAGTTAATTTACTTGAAGTAACCTGACTTTCTACACATCTCCTTCGAATGAGGACACCATGACCTGCACAGAACTTTACAAAGGGCTCTGTGCTGGGTCTGTTAAGTTTGTGAGACTCCACACTATTTCACTCTTACCCAAGTTCTGGAGTTCATCAAAGCACTCCGTTTTACTTTTGGTAATAAAACTGTAACACCTCTCCAAAACCATCTTCAAGAAATTTGAGAACCGCTCTTCCTCAAATGCTCCAAGCTAAATAACACCTACAACTGAGTTGCTTCTGTTGTTCTCACCTACCTTCCCTCCTGCGACCAAGCCTCCTGCAAGCTACCCAAGAATCAAGACTCCCACCATCTTAGAACGATGCATTCTCGTTCTCAGACTACCCATCCTACGTCTCCAATTCTCCCCCACGAACGCCTAGTTGCTGGGTTAAGCCCTGGCACTTTCACTATGTCTGTGGACACTCCTCTCCAGCCCTATTCATCGCCTGTCACGTCTTCTTCCTCGCTCACCCCACACGGGTCTTAACTAAACTCTCTTGTTTTGGGCTGAAGACGACTTGCCGTGTCCTTTTCAAAGGACTGCTCCCGAAACAGAGCTGAAAATGGTACTCCGTTACAAACTCCGGTATTCCTTCAGGAGCCAGTGACAGGTCACCATCCGGCAAAGACCTGCTTCTGGACTTCGTTCCTGGACAATATAATATCATCAGCTCCGGTTCCGGCCCGAATGCCGGTGGTGGCTGCAATGGAGTCGGCTTTAAGAGAGTAGAGCCTAATACGAGTGAGAACACCGGACATTAGATAAAGATTTAACCCTGAATCCTACTGCACCAACATCTCTGCATCTTTCATAGGGCTGTATATGGAAGTACTCCAGACCCAAACACGACTCATCTTGCCCTTGTGACAGACTGCCACTGCCATAACGCTGTAAACAGGACATCACTTGATAAATTTGACATGTGCAACACTTAGATATATTTATTGTCGAAACTTTTTGCCACTCACTGGCTTCATCAGTCCAAAACAGAGAGGAAAGACTGAAGAACAATAGCCGTTTGATGTAATCAGTCCATCCGCCTGATGTGGATGTGATCAATCCATTAATTATAAGAATGCAGCATATGTGCGAAGGGCTTATAAAGTGATTACATCGACTACAGGCTGAGGGAATCATCATCCATTCTCTCTACGTGACTTGTTAAAGGTCCTAAGTCGGACCTAACCGCCGTTATAAGTTTGTCTCCTAACTGAGGATTACTTTTGTATTGTTCCAGTCACGGTATTTTAATTTTTTATATATAGTCTTTTTCCGTAAACACAAAATATATATAAATAGCTTCACTGCACTTTGTACATAATGCTGAATAATTTAAATAATAAAACCCCCAGGTGTATAGTACATGTTGGCTCAGTATTCAAAAAATTAAGGTCGCCTGTATATTCATGTTCTGTGTTCCACTACAGAAATGTATTTTTGTCAAATTCAAATATGTCTGTATACAACATTTTTAACATGAATACAAACTAGATGCATTTCAGTAGTGTAGCGATCCGAGAAATTTATCCTCCAGTTGCAAAAAGCCCAGTCTGGTGTGCATCATTGCAAACAATTGGAATGTTGCGAAGTGTTGCACAGGTATGTAATGCTGTTAAATACTAACGTTGCAAATTTGAAGTGACTCAGTATTAACATTTTCAAATAATCAGATTCTAATATCCGAATGTCTTCAGTAAACAGGTAATTTAGGCCATAGACAATCCAAATCAAATTCAAACCTTCAAAGACAACAATATCTTAAAAAAACGTCAACACACAAAGTTGAATCACTCACATGATGCATTGTCAAGTTATCAGCATAAAAGTGTTGAAGTTAATAACAGCAACACTCAAAGGTTATCACAAATGCAGCGTCCTTTATATTTTCCAAATTCCCGAAAAAAACGAAAAAATAAATGAACCCAAGAAAATTTTATTTTACTTAACCTTAGAGAAGTTAATTTATTATAGCGGTAGTGGCCAGACCAGACAAGTCTCAAGCACCTGAAGTATATTACTCAGATTTAATCTATAATAACAGAATAAAACCCAACACTAAGTTGTTTAAGATCAGAAAAGTCATTCACAGATATCAACTTTATTAATAAAATTGTCACTGTATAACTTATACAACCTACCATGATGGTAACGTTTTCTTCCAGGACAATAAGTCATTAAGTTTTCAAGTCTGACCTCTAAATACATTATTCAGTTATTACACAGAAAACAACAACACTTGCACCTACACAGTGTGATAAGCTGTGTTTCATCTATGAGTCAGACAATAGCGATAAACTGATTGGGATTATATTGCAATTGCGAAATAAAAGATATTCAGAGTCGATTCATTTGAGAAGAATTATCCCTTTAAGAACAAGAGCCTCACCAACATCAAGGCCAAATAATACGATTTAATAACAACCTTCTTGGTAGTCGGATATACCAGGCTTGAAATATTAATACAAACTCAGGTGTCGACTTTCTCTAGTTATCACTAGCTCAGTTGAGGGGGTTGTTAGGACTTTAAACAAGGATTAGTTAGAGGTATGGGTTTAGAAATGATAAATAATGAGTATGGATATATTGACTTATGCTCTGATATTAAGAATCTTAATAGTAACTGTCATGGAGTAACTCTGGGTAATGATAATTTCAAAAATTTTGTAAAAAAAACAAAGATGAACAGGAAAAATGTGCAGAAGAAAAAAATATATGGTATTTTATGCTAACTGTCAAAGTGCAAGAAATAAAATTAATGAACTACGTTTGGTAGCATAGTGCTGGGAACTTTGATATTGTATTAAACTGAAACGTGGTATGATTTAAAAAGTCGGGATATGATTGCTGAGTGTAATATTCAAGGGTTTTAAGTTGTTCCATGTGGATAGATGTAATGGGAAGGGGGAAGGAAGTTGCATTATATGTTCGAGAAAATATTAATTGTTGCATAAAAACAGGTATAAAAATAGATAGAACAGTTACAGAATCTGTTTGGGTAGAGTTTGTAGAGGTCAAGAAAAACTAATTCTAGTTGTAATATACCGACCTCCTGGTTTGGATCACGACAGAGGGAGACTTCTTTGGGACGAAATTGTTAGGGCTTTCTAGACAAAATAACATAGTGATATAGGGGACTTTAACTTTTAGTCAAACTGACTGGAATTCTTTGACCGGTAATCTAGAGTCCAGTGACTTTATGGAAACAGTTCAGGACTGTTTTTCTGAAGCAGTGCGTAACAGAGCCTACCAGGGGTAATAATTTGCTAGATCTAGTCTTGTCAAATAAGGAAACACTCGTAAATAATCTGGAGATCACTGAAGAGCTTGGCGCAAGTGATCACAAAATCCATCACTTTTAGCATTAACTGGGAATGCAAGAATAATGATAATACAGTAAAAATCCCTGATTTCCGTTCTGATGATTATAATGGACTTAGGGAACACCTGTCTAATCTGATTGGGGTTATCTAGCTAATGAATTTATTGAAGATGATGTTACTTTTGATTATGAAGGGATCTGTTTTTATGATTTTTTTCTAATAATGTACACCGTGTCCCAGAGTAATACATTCCCCAGAGAGATATTAGTTCTAATAATAACGATCTCAAA
>NW_026466343.1:0-13511 GCF_026875155.1 Cherax quadricarinatus
TCACAGGTCGGGGTCGTACCCGTCAAATGTTGCTTTGTTGGGGATGTGATGGTGAGGTGTAGTCTTGACCCTTTATATGCCTTCCCTTTTGATGTATTTTTTTTATAGTTCCTTGATAATGTGAGAAGTCACGATTGCGCTTCGAATTTTGCTATTCTTTCACAGTCGTTTTTTGGGCATATTCTGATATCACCTGTTTACTGTGATCTTACTGCATATATATATATTATATTTTATATATTTAATTTTAATATATATATATATATATATAAATATATTATATATAATATATATTTTATATATATATATATAAGTAGTACTGAAAGTGGCTGAGCGCCGTATACGGCTCAGTGCCGTATTCCTGAGCGCAGTATTCCTGAGCGCCGTATTCCTGAGCGGTCCCCTCCTGAAAAGGGGTGCGGCTGAGCGCTGTATTCCTGAGCGGTCCCCTTTTTAAACACTTTATGCTAATGACCTTGACCTCGCCCTCGAGACCACCTCGCCCTCGAGACCACCTCACCCTCGACCACCTCACCCTCGACCACCTCGCCCTCGACCACCTCGCCCTCGACCACCTCGCCCTCGACCACCTCGCCCTAACCCCCTACCCACCCCCCCTCACCCACGCCCCCCACCCCCCGCCCCCCACTCGCGCCCAGCGCGCCCGCCCGACCGGCGTCCGCCCGCGCCTTCTGCAGTGCCTTCTGCAGCGTCGTCCGAATCGCCTCCGCTCCCTGAATTTTTTTCCGATTTTTTTCAATTTTTTTTTGAATTTCATTTTCTTGTACTCTCCATCTCCTTGGATCAAATTTTTGAGGTTCCCCCTCCCACTTTCACCCCCATCCCAATTTTTTTCGATTTTTTTTTTAATTTCATTTTCTTATGATCTCCTCGGATCAACACCCTCCCACCATCCACTTCTACCCTCTATGTCCAAAATGGACTCCCACTTTCACCCCATCCCAAAATTTCTGCTCCATCTCCTTGGATCAAGTATTTCTCGATAATACAAAGACTCCATGTCCTTGGATCAAGTTTTTCTCGATAATACAAAGACTCCATCTCCTCGGATCAAGGTTTTCGGGTTCCCCCCCTCTGGGGGTAAGCATTCAAATGAACTCCCACATGCATCTCAAATTCCCTGCTCCAATTCCTCGGATCAAGTTTTTGGATTCCCCCCTATGGGGTTTCGAAATTCTTATGATCTCCTTGGATCAAGTATTTCTCCTCCATCTCCTCGGATCGAGTTTTTGGATTCCCCCTCTGGGGGTAAGCATTTCAAATTAACTCCTCCTAACTCGGCGGTCAGTGACGTCACGTGATGACCTCACACACACACACAGGCTGAATCTTGTCGACTTCCCCCTATGTCAGTGACGTCACGTGATGACCTTTCGCACAACACACAGGCGGGAATCTTGTCGACTTCCCCCCTACACATTTTTCACCTTAACCCAGATAACCCAAATAATTTCACATTTTTTTTTCGTTAATACCCACAACAACCACAATTTCTTTACAAAACAACACAAGTCTAGACATTTTCTCGTTTTAAAATATTTCATCAGAAAAAGTCACCACAACACTTACACTTACAACCACTTTTCGATAAAAAATTTTCTAGTCACATATTACGAAGTTTAAAACGCACAAAACACCTCCCCTTACTTTGAACACCCTTCAAACACTCTCCTAAATTTATTTGAAACTCCCCAAAATACCTTTGAACATTCCCAAACAACACTGAAACACTTCCAAAATATCATTTAGAGTACCCCAAATACACCAACTGAATACCTAAAACACCATGAATAAAGTCAAAACACCACCAAAATCACCATAAACTAAGATCAACATAACAGACAACACCCATTTTCACATAAATCCCCAAATCACTATAACCAAGACGATTAACCAATTTCTATGAGTAAAACTCACCTCCAACTTAGATATAACATGACTGCAAAAAACATGAACACAAACCAAACACACACGAAACAGTTATAAAAAGAATCCACTTCTTTTTTCGGGATCTCTAGTTTTGACAACCAACGCCCCCAACCCACAACACCCACATCCCACAACACCCACAACCCACATCGCCCACACCCCACAACAAACAACCCACAACTTATAACCACTTTTCAGCACTCTAGTTCGACAACAACAAACCCCCAGCCCACAACACTCACAACCCACTACACCCACAACCCACTTATAACAACTTTTTTGATATCTCTAGTTCGACAACAATACCCACAACCCACAACCCACAACACCCACAACACCACAACCCACATCACCCACAACAACACCCCACTTATAAAATCTTTTCGGTTTTCTCTAGTTCGACAACAACACCCCCCAACCCACAACACCCACAACCCACAGCACCCCACAACCCCAACACCCACAAACAACATCCCACTTATAACATCTTTTTCGATATCTCTAGTTCGGCAACAATACCCACAACCCTCATCACTTATCAATTTATTCGCAATTTATTCGATACAAATTTTTCCCTTCTTTTTATTAAATCTTAAAAAGTAATGCACATTCCTCCCTACATTATTAAAATTCTAATAAGTCCTCTCCATAACTATCTCCATGTATCCACATAAATTAATATTATACTCACAAAAAACTAATCATCTACTACCCACTACTGCAGCATGTTTCTACACCCTCCAATCTTTTCCAAAGTATCATAACTTTTCAAATTCTATAAAATTTTTTTATAAATTCACACATTTCCTTTATTTTCAGTAAAATCCCCCATATTTCATTAAATTTCTAATACAACCCTCCCCATACCCCCCTCCATCTCCCCCATTTCTTCACACCCACTCACCCCATCTCCCAACACACCTCTTCAGAACAAACACAAAAAAAATCACATTTCACATCCACAAATGCATCTCATCACCCCTCTCAAATCCGTTTAAAAATCACAGTAACCAAGTTCATTCACAAAATTCTATGACCACCTAACACATACAACAACTCAAAATTTACTTTGAGCACTACCAAAAACACCATCAATTACCATTGAATACTCCAAATACATCATTCGACCACCCCCCAAATCACACTGGAAATACTCCCGAACACCTATAAAAATACTCTTGCACATCATTATAAACAACAAATCAAAAACACATCAAAAACCCATTTGAATACCATCCCAAATACACCACATGTAATTTAAAATCAAAACACCACCAAATCACCATAAAACTAAGAACAACCAAATTTAACATATGAAATACTCCAAAAACATCATCAAAACTCCTTTGAATTACCAACCAAAACACCACTGAAACTGCCCAAACTCTACTAAAAAACACCAGAAACAAGATCAACTCTCACCAACCAACACCCAGTTTATTTTTAGAAATCCCCTCCAAATGCACTATAACCAAGACGATCCCACTCTCCTCAGACTATTATATAAACATGAGCGCAAAAAAAAAAAATTCTCATAAATTCATTTGAATACTCACAAAAAAACACCTTGAACATTTCCAAACACACACACACACACACACAACGTCAAAAAAAAAAAAAAAAAAAAAAAAAAAAACAACAAACTAAAAACAACCATCACTATCATCGCTACACACTATCATTTTTATAAACATATTTCGCACAAAAATCACTATCACTCAACTCCTTAAAAAATGTCTAATACACTCGCTCTCACTACCACCAACACACACCAGCACAGATAGGGAGATACCTCCCATGAAATTCACACTCCATCCTGTGTTTATCTTGACGCCACACTCCACCACTTTACTTCATTTAACTTAATGTTGAGAGGATGAGCTACTTGTTTCAACCTGTTTATAACTCCAATATCTAAGATCAACCATAATCAAGAAGACGTTTACCAAATTCTATATCCCACCCACCAAATCACACTTTTTTTTGTACCATTCTGTTTAAAACATCATCATAACGAAGATCCACTAAAACTATCTATACTTTTACTAAGATCACTTTAACAATTTGTCTTCTCTAACTCACCCACGCAATTTACATTCTCATTCACCTTACACCACATTTCATTACTGAAATTTACATCCAGCCACCAAACATCCCTCCCTCATCTCCTGACTTTACAACATTAGCATCACAAAAAAACTAACACATACACTTAAAACATCGAAACATTACCAATAACAAACACACGACTAGCTTTTAAAACAACTCTGAATCAACACAAACACCACTAAACATCTTCAAAAATACTTCTGCACGTCATTTGAACACCTTCAAAAACGCCTGGGCACAGACATGAACTCCCAACACTGCTATTACTACCAAATTCACCACTGAATACTACCAAAAGCACCGTCAAAATCACCAGAACTAATTAACATCACCATCTAACACCATATTATAGAAAAATCGCCTCAAATCACTATACCAAGACATCCCTCCCATGGCGCTAAAAAAAAAAAAGCATGCCACAAACCTAATACAACCACACACTTTAGTACATTACTCTCACCCAACACATGAAAACATATCTTGTACACCATAAAATCTAAGACAAACACCACTCAACAAAACCCCATAATTCCACTACCTCAAAACCACTAATACCACAGAAAACACTCATTTCTTATAAACAATCACACAAAAAATCATATTGATCAATATCTATAGCGCACTGACCTCACTACCACCAACACACGATGTCACACCCCTCCAGGGAAAAAACCGCGAGGTCACCTCCAGTGACGTCACACTCCCATCTGTCTTTACTGGTTGGCTCACCTCACTCACACCCACCGTATTTCCCACGCTGTTGTACTCACAATATCTAAGAACACTATAACCAAGACGATTACCAGATTTTATGACCCCACCATTAAGATCACTGAAAACACTCATTTTTTATCTAAACATTCCCACAAAAATCACGATCACCAATTCCATAAACATGTTTGACCGTCATCTTTCAACACTTCACCAAGATCACCAAATATCAAAGATCATCCATCTCAAAACTACTAATTACCACTGAAAACACTTATTTTTTTAAACATTCACAACAAAAATACAAGACATAACACCAAACCGTATAATATGACATAATATGACACAATAAATATTAGACATACGCACAAAAAAATTTACCATGTGTCATAGACATTACCAGACTAAAGTCACCCACCTCCAACTAACACAATCACTACACTAGGAGCCAGAGTGTTGTAGGTGGTGTTGGAGTGGTGATGGTTGCTACTGGCTCCTACGATCGTGATGGCTTCGTCGGGAAAAATTATCTCATGGTGATGGGTATACGATGAAATAAGAAAAGAAGATGTTTTTAGGGATGATGAGTGAGAAATGTGATATGTAACATAGATGAGAAAAGATAAATGTGGTATGTGAATTTCAGTTTGCGACAAAACACAATGAGTAAAACAATTTTATGTTTGCTGATTATAACAGAAATTTGGTGGGTACAATTGTATTAATATTTTTTTGTGAACAACACTTAACATGAACTTCGTAAAGTGGATTGTGGTATTATTGGAGTGTGTGACTTAGTTCGGGTAAAGATCTCACATGACATGTTAAACTTTTTGTTGTGCTATTGTTTTCTTTTCCTAATATTTATTGCAATATGGTCAATTATAGGTTTTGGCTCTTATGTCTTATTTTTGTGTGAATGTTTACAAAATATGTGTTTTTCAGTGATCATAGTAGTTTTTGAGACTGATTGATCTTATTTTGTAGTGATTCTTGGTGAAGATGTTGATAGATGATGGTAAACATGATATGGAATTGGTGATCGTATTTCACTGTGTGAACTGTTTATAAAAAATATGAGTTTTTTCAGTGATCTTAATGGTGGGTCTTAAATCGGTAAACGTCTTGGTTATAATAGTTGGTCTTAGATAATGTGAGGTACAACAGTTGAAACACGTGGGTTGTGTGATGTGACCACCAAGTAAAGTCAGATGGAGAGTGACGTCACTGGAGTGACCCGCCGGTCCTGTGGGGTGTGACACGTGTGTTGATGTAAGTGAGTGAGTGCGCTTGATTATTGTCAAATATATTTTTTGTGTGAATGTTTATAAGAAAGAGTGTTTTTCTGTGCTATTAGTGGTTTATTGAGGTAAGTAGAATATTGGCGTTTGATGATGGTGGTTGTCCTTAGATTTATGGTGTACATATATTTTTTCCAGTTGAATGGTGATCATGTTTTGTGTATTAGGTTTGTGTTCATGCTTTTATTATGCGCCCATGGGGAGGGAGTGTCTTGGTTATGAGTGGATTTTGAGGAGATGTCTAATAAAAGTGGTGTTAGATGTGTGATGTTTAAACTTAGTACGCACATACGCGATTTTGACGGTGTTTTGTAGAATTCAGTTTGGATTTGTAGGATTTTTTTGCGATGTTTGTTCTGAGAGATGAGTAGGAGATGGGTGAGTGGATGTAAGAATGTTGGGTGAGATGGAAGGGGTATGGGGAGGGTTGTATTAGAAATTTAAAATGAAATATGGGGGGATTTTACTGAAAATGAAGGAAATGTGTGAATATAACAAAAGAAATTATAGAAGTGAAAAGTTTTATGATACTTTGGAAAAGATTGTAGGGTGTAGAAACATGCTTGCAGTAGTTGGGTAGATCGAGATGATTTAGTTTGTTGTGGAGTATAATATTATTTATGTGGATACATGGAGATGGTTCTGGAGAGGACTTTATTAGAATTTTAGTAATGTAAGGGACAGGAATGGCATTACCTTTTAAGTTCAATAAAAAGAAGGGGAAAAATTTGTATCGATAATATTGCGAATAAATGTGATAAGTATGAGGGTGTGGGTAATGTTGTCGGAAAACTAGAGATATCGAAAAAAGAGTAATAAGTGGGGATGTTGTTGTGGGTATTTGTGGTTTGTGGGGTGTTGTGGTGTGGTGTTTGTGGTTTGTAGGGTGTTTGTTTGGTCGAACTAAGATACCTAAAGATGTATAAGAGGGAGTGGGTTTGTTGTTGTGGTGATGTGGTGTGTGGTTGTTTTTGTGGTGTTGTGGTTGGTGGGTATATCGGTGTCGAACTAGAGATATCAAAAAAGTTGTTAATAATGATTGTGGGTTTGTGGTTGTGATTGTTGTGGGGCTGTGGTGTTGTTGTCGAACTAGAGAGCCGAAAAAGTGGTTATAAAGTTCACTCGGTTGTTGTTGGTGGTTGTGGGGTGTGGTGGATGTGGGTTGTGGTGTTGTGGTTGTGGTGTGTGGGTGTGGACAAGATGTTTTCGAACTAGAGATAGCTGAAAGTGGTTAAAGTTGTGGTATTGTTGTGGGTGTGGGCGATGTTGCGATTTCTGTGGTGTTGTGGGATGTCTGGCATGTTTGTGGTTTGTGGCGTTGTTATCGAACTAAGCGAGATACCGAAAAAGAGATGTTATAAGTGTTGTTGCGCGTTTGTGGGATTGTTGTGGGTTTGTGAGTGTTCGATTGTGTTTTGGAATGTGGTTCATGTTTTTTTTTTTTTTTTTTGCAACTCACGTTAGATCTTTAGTTGGAGGGGAGTGGGATCGTCTTGGATATAGGATTTGAGAGGATTTGTGTGTAATGGACAGATTAGTCTGTGATTTGATCTAGTTTAAGCAGTTAGATTTTTTGGTGGAGTTTGGGCAGTATATTCAGTGCTGTTTTTTGGTTAGTATCAGTGGTGTATTAGTACAGGAACTCAAATGGTGTTTGAGATTATTCAAAGGAGTTCTTTGAAGGTGTTCAAAGGATGTCAAGAGTATTTATGAAGGTGTTCTGGAGTATTCAGTGTGATTTGGGGGATGTTCCGAAATGATGTTTTTTGGAGTATTCAAAGGTAATTGATGGTGTTTTTGGTGTTGTTCAAAGTAAAGAGTCTGAGTTAGTTTTTGTGATACTGTTTGTAAAAATCGGAGAATGAGGAGGATTTTTGGGGATAAGTTGTAATTTAAATGAAATACGTACGTGTAGATAAATTAGAGATGTCAAAATCTTCTTTGGGAGTATCTTCAAAAATGTCGTTCCCTTTGCGAAAATGTTTTAATAGTGTTGTATGGAAATGATCAAAGGTGCTTTTTGTGAGTATTCTAATAATTTATGATGGAGGGTTTTGAAGTGTCCCAAAGTAAAAGGTGAGGTGTGTGTGTGTGTGTGTGTGTGTGTCTGGTGTGTGTGGGTGTATGTGTGTGTGTGCGTGTTGTGCTTATTAACTTCGTAATATGTAAAAATTGTGACTAGTGAATTTATCGAAAAGTGGATATAAGTTGTGGGTTTTGTTTGTGGGTGTTGTGGGTTGTGGGTGACTACTGATGGGATGTGGGTGATGTGGGTTGTGGGCGTGTGTTGTACGAACTAGAGATACCTAAAAAGACGTGATTCTGTGTTATAAGTGTTCAGTGTGTGTTGGATTGTTGTTCATGTTTGTTTGCACGTCTTTATATCTTAGTTGAGAGTGAGTGCCACTCATAGAAATTGGTAATGACTTGGTTATAGTGATTTGAGTAGGAATTATGGTGTGAAAATGGTGTTAGTCTGCACATCATGTTGATCTTATTTTATGGAGATTTTAATTTGGTGTTTTGACTGTATCAGAGGTGTTTTAGGGAGATTCAGTGGTGTATTTTGGGAGTACAAAAATGATATTTTGGAAGTGTTTCACACCGTTGTTTGGAATGTTCAAAAGGTATGTCTTTTGTGAGTATTCAAATGAATTTATAGAGTGTTTTGAAGGTGTCAAAGTAAGTGACGTGTTGTGTGTGCGCATTAACTTCGTAATATATAGACAAAGTAAATTTATATCGAAAAAGTGGTATAAGTTGTAAGTGTTAGTGGTTTGACTTTTTTCTGATTAAATAGTAAAAACGAGAAAATGTCTAACTTGTGTAGGTAATTTTGTCAAGAACTAGTGGATTGATTGTGGGTAATTAAAACGAAAAATAAATTGTGAAATTATTTGGGTTTCCTGTGTTCAGAGTGAAAAATGTGTAGGGGGGCAAGCGACAAGATCAGCCTGTGTGTGTGGCGAAGGTCAACACGTTACCGTCACTGACATAGGGGGAAGACGTCAAGATTCAGTCCTGTGTGTGTGTGACTAGGTCAAGCACGTGTACGTTCAACTGACCGCCCCGAGTTAGAGGAGTTAATTTGAAATGCTTAACCCACCCAGAGGGGGAAACCAAAAACTCGACCCGAGAAATGGAGGAGAGAATACTTGATCCCAGCGATCATAAGAATTTTCGAAACCCCTAGGGGATATTCAAAAAACGTTGAACCGAGGAATTGCTTAGTGATCTGCAGATTTGAGATGCAAGTGGGAGTTCATTTGAATGTTACCCCCAGAGAAGGGGAACCCGACAACCTTGGATCCGAGAGAAAAGAGTCTTTGTATAATCGAGACAAACTTGATCCAAGAAGATGGATCTTGTATGATCGAGAAATACTTGATACCAAGAGATGGAGCAGAAATTTTAGGATGGGGGTGAAAGTGGGAGTCCATTTTGGAGATCATAAGAATTTCGAAAAACCCCATAGGGGGGAATACAAAAAACGTGATTCCAAGTGATGGATTAGAAATACTTGGACATAGAGGTAGAATGGAGGTGGGAGGGTGTTTGAATTCCGATGAGACATAAAAAATGAAATACAAACAAAAAAGCGAAACAATTGGATGGGGGTAAGTGGGAGGGGAAACCTCAATAAATTTGATCCAAGGAGATGGAGAGTACAGGAAAATGAAAATCGAAAAAAAAATGAAAAAAATTCGGAAAAAAATTCGGGGAGCGCAGACGATCCGGACGACCCTGCAGAAGGCGCGGGCAGGCGCCGGTCGGCGGGCGCGCGGGGCGCGCGCTGGGGGGCGTGTTGGGGGCTGGGTGGGGGGCGTGTGGGGGTTGAAGGGCGAGGTGGTCGAGGGATGAGGCGTCGAGGTGAGGTGGTCTCCGAGGACGAGTGGTCTCGAGGGCGAGTCCAAGGTCCATCTTAAGCATAAAGGTGTGAAAAGGGAGACGCTCAGGAATACGGGCGCTCAGCAGCTTTCATTACTACTTATATATATATATATATATATATATATATATATATATATATATATATATATATAAATTTATACAATATATATATATATATATATATATTAATACAACAATAAATCTAATGTATATATATAGATATAGATCCGCCAAAAATGAAGACCTTTTCCCGGCTATAACTTCATCCCAATATAACGTACGATGACCCCTTGGAGCATGGGTCAAGTTGTGGCTCTAAAGTTCCTCAAAGAGCTGAGAGTTAACAAGAAAGCTCATCATAAAACCAAGGGCTAACAGGCGACCAGCTTCCACTTTCAGAGACTCAGTGTTGCGACGCCAGATAGGAAATGCATGCAGCATTCGGGCACACAGCCCACCGCCGGGAGCTGGACAAAGATCGAGATGTAGCTCTGAGTTACCTATGTTGTTTAGCTTTCTATTGGATCCTTCGTGAAAGTTTGTCAATGTATTTGCGTCTTATAAATAATATATATATATATAGTATAAATTATTTATTTTTATGGTTAATGTATATATATATAATAATATATATCTATACTATATATAATATATAAATATATATAAATATATAATATATATATATATATATATATATCTATATATATATATATATATATATACATAAAATATATATAAATATATATATATATATAAATATATAAATATAAATATATATATATAAAAATCTATATATATATATTATAATATATATATATATATATAAAATAATATAATTATATAGATACGTCTATAACATATATAATATATATATATACATACATATTATACATACATATATACATACATATATACATACATATATACATACATATATACATACATATATACATACATGTATACATACATACACACGCAACAGTTCATAAAATTTCCTCTCACATAACTTCACGTCAGAATTTTTTTCATTATTGGTCCCATAATTTTCTTTGTGGATACTTTCTTGGTTTTTTTCTTCTTTGAATGTGAATATATAATTAGTAATAGAAATAACTGTCGTTCATAAAAGAATCAAAATCAATGTTGAAGAGTGAGTGTGAGAGTGATCTACATAGAAAACTGTATATTTTATGTCAATCATTTATGTAAATCGGTGTCAAAAAACTCTGTGGTAGACAATGTCAATATAACCACTGGATGAAGAACAGTTGTTCTGTCTCAACTGAATCCATGACGTTTACCATCTGCTAACTGAGATAATACATGGTTTACCCATCTGCTAACTGATAAATACATGTGTTACCTTACTGCTACTGAAAATACATGTGTTTACCTTGCAGCTACTGATATACATGAGTTTTTACCTTCTGCTACTGATAATAAATGTGTTTAACCTTCACTGCTACTGATATTACATGTGTTTACCTTCTGCTACTGATAATACATGTGTTTACCTTCTGCTACTGATAATACATGTGTTTACCTTCTGCTACTGATAATACATGTGTTTACCTTCTGCTACTGATAATACATGTGTTTACCTTCTGCTACTGATAACACATGTGTTTACCAGTAACAACTCTAATAATTCATGTGTTTAAAAGCAACAACACTGATAATAAATGTTTTTACCCGCGGCAACACTAATAATACATGTGTTTTACCGTCCTGCTACTGATAATACATGTGTTTTTATCTACACTAGACAGCAACACTAATTAACACACATGTGTTCTAGTCAGCAACACTAATAGACATGTGTTTTACTAGCAGCAACACTTAAAATATTCCGTGTGTTTACTGGCAGCAACCTAAATATTCGGTTTTACATAACAGCAGCATCACTAAATATTCGTGTGTTTACTGGCAGCAACACTAAATATTCGTGTGTTTACTGGCAGCAACACTAAATATTCGTGTGTTTACTAGCAGCAACACTAAATATTCGTGTGTTTACTAGCAGCAACACTAAATACATTCGTGTGTTTTACAGCAGCAAACACTAAATATTCGTGTGTTTTACAAGCAGCAAACACTAAATTTGTCGTGTGTTTACTAGGCAGCAACACTAAATATTCGTGTTTTACTAGCACAGCACGAATTATACATAGGTTTTTACTAGCAGCACACAATTATAACATGGTGTTTACTAGCAGCAGCAGCTAAATATTCGTGTGTTTACTAGCAACAGCACTAATTATACATGTGTTTACTAGCAGCAGCACTAAATATACATGTGTTTACTAGCAGCAGCACTAATTATACATGGTTTACTAGCAGCAAGCACTAAATATTCGAGTGTGTACTAGCAGCACACTCATTATACAGTGTTTACTAGCAGCAAGCACTAATTATTAACATGTGTTTCCTATAGCAGCACACTAAATATTCGTTGTTACTAGCAACAGCACTAATTTAATACATGTGTTTTACTAGCAGCAGCACTAGTAATACATGTGATTACTGCTTGCAGCTAGCACTAAATATACATGTGTTTACTACTTGCTGCTGATAATACAAGTGTTTACCAGCAACTACACTTATTTCCCTCAACCAACATTATAAAACTTTATGTGTCTCCCTCATGAACCGCATTCGAAACACATTTTTGTACCCCTGGACACCAACCTACAACAAATAACCCCCATAGAAGAAGAGGAGCTTTTACAACACGTTTTCAAATCCGACTTGACCATTTCCCAAAGTCCCACCCCAGATAGACAGGATGGGTATATATACGAATGATAGTGGTAGTAGTAGCAGTAGTAGGTTGTAGTGTTAGTGGTTAATAGTAGTATTTGTGGAGGTTCTACTACTACTACTACTACTACCACTATTTACTTCCTGCTAGTAAATACCTTTCCTGCTCTCTTTTCGTTAGTGTGAATTTGTAAATGGTCCAAGTCGGATCGAACGTCGTCGTAAGCTCCTCTCTTCTATGGGCGGGTTATTTGTGTATCGTTCCAGTCACGGAATTGTGCCTTTTTTTGTTATTCCTGGACCAACATTCTGAAACACACTTCACTTTCCCTTGAATCAACATTCCAAAATATACATTTGCACAAATAGACACACAGACACAGATACACACACAGACACACACACACACAGACACACAGACACACACACACACACGAAGCAGTATCACTAAATAGTGCTCCCAGGATTTAGCGTTCTAGTGGCTGTCCTAAGATATTATTAGCGGTCATCGTACGTGAGTGAATCAGTGAACATACCTACAAGAGAATAACAGTTTCCAAGAGTGCGAATAATGTGATAAGATCAAGAATTTTACAATTTAAATTTGAATGAATGCTGAGTGAGGGAGGGTAGCAGTCAGCTGATGAGGCTGCTGGCCGCAATGTTGACACAAAATATTCAAACATAGTTAATTGGCTTAACTGTGTGATCTGAAATATTAACAAACACATATGTTGGTTGGTTATAGCAGCAGTGAAGGATAAGGTCATAAACGAGAAAAAAAATTAA
>NW_026466344.1:0-13047 GCF_026875155.1 Cherax quadricarinatus
AGAAAATTTCCCTCTCATTTCTTCTTTGCACCTTGCAACATTGTATACCCCCTTGAGCATAAAATTTGGGGAAAGAAACTTGAGCTAAAAATTCCCAACCTTTTGTGGCTTGTTTGCGCGCTCACACACACCATTATATAAATAAATTTTATTTTATATATATATTATATTATATATATATATATAATAAAAAATATTTTTAAATAAATTTTATTATATATATATAATATAAAATATATATATTATATAATAATATATATATATATATAAAAAAATAAAAAAATTTTTTTATATATATATATTAATATTATTATATATATATATTTAATAATATATATGTCGAATAGGAAAATTTGCTTGTTTTGTCTTAAATAACATGCTTTTTTGCCGAATAAAGCAGCGAAAATTTGTTTTTACAATAATTTCGAAAAAACATTCTGAACCTAACAAAAAAAATGTATTTCATTGTGTTTTTTATATTAAATTTTATAAAGTTAACTAAAATTCATAATTGGATCGGGGTTTTTAGTTAAATTGCGCTTTTTTTAAAGGTTAGGTAAGTTTACAAGACGCTTTGCTAAAAATTTTATTAATTTTTACATTGCATAAATGAAAAAATATATCTTTAAACGTATAAAGAAAATTTAAGAAAGGACTTATAACTGACCATTTTTAAACCTATTGGCACACATTATAAAAATATATATTTATATATATTTATATATATAATATATATAAAATATATAAATATAAATATATATATTATATAATATATATATATTATATTATATATATGCAATAAATCACAGAAACGGGTGATTTCAAAATAGCAAAACAACCACTCTGAAAGAATAGAGAAATTCCAACCTTTTTCGGAACCCACATTATCAAAACTATGAAATGAAGCATCCAAGGAAGCTAATAAGGGGCCCGGGCCAGCACCTCACTGTGGGATCTGATAGGGGTGCGGCCCGGGACCCCTTAATGTTCCCTTGGGATGCTTCATTTCTAGTTCTTGATAATGTGATATCACGAAAGCGTTTTGGAATTTTCTATTCTTTCAGAGTGGTTGTTTTGCATATATATATATATATATGTATTATATAATTATATATATATATATATATATATATATTTTTAATATATATATATAAAATTATTATAATATAATAATTTTAAATGTAATAAATATATATATATATATATTATGTATATATTATTTTTAAATAATATAATATTATATATAATATTATATATATATATATATAATATATATATATTATATATATTATATATATATATATATATATATTATATATATATATAAATATATTATATAAAATTAATAATATTAATATATATATATTTATTTAAATTTTATATAAAATATAACTTGCATTATACATGTTCTGTTAAAATATATTGCCTTAGCAAAAAAGGGAGTCAGCGTTTTCCCTTTACCCCCCTTAATTAAGTAGGCGGTTACCCAGTTTTTTGATAATATGCTCGTTGAATTTCGTTAATTGAAAAGTTTTAACCGGCGAAATACGCAGTATCTTTTTTCGAGGCGACCTTGTTGTGGAGGGGGTGGGCGGTTGTTGGGGGTTGGGGGGGGAGGTAATGGTGGGCAGTTGGTTTCGGGGTTCCCGTGTGAGAGGATGTGGGAGGTGTCGGTTGCTGGAGGAGGCCGTAAAAATTTATTTTGGTCAGTTACATATTTAAATTTACACAAGTTAGGTAATTAAAATTACGTACTTAGTACATTTTTGAAAATTTCCAGGATATCCCCTGTTGGGCGAAATTGGGGTTGTTGAGGCGGTAGTTATGGACGGAAGAGGGAAAGGCTTGTCCGGGGGTAGTAGTGATTGGTTGCTGGTTGCATTTGGGAAAAAGTGGCAGGTGGTGGCAAGAGCAATGGTTTTAAATGGGATGGAAGGTGCAAGGTGACAGGGGCATGGTGGGGGCGGTGTTGAGGAGGTGGAGGGTCTTCCGGGGAGGCCAAAGCCCCGCGGCCCCCTTCTCGACCAGGTCTCCTGGGGGTCAGGGCCTGATCAACCAGGTTTTAATGCTGGCACCTCGCAACCCAACGAAAAGAAACCCAGCCCCCCTGATCGGTACTGACTACAGATATATGTCAGTTCCCTTTTGAAGACAGCTAGGGGGGCTATTTGTAATTCCTCTTAATATTCAAGTCTAGAGAGAAAATGTACCGGGCAGAGCCCAAAAAAACGGGAAATGAGACAGAGGGATGATGATGCCGGGCAGGAATCAGAGAGACGGGGAAGCACCAAAGTTTTGTTCCGAATCTCAGCCCGAGGGAAACACCAAACCAACCCCCCATAGAACCCCCCGCCCCATTCAAACAATAGCTCGAGACAAGCCACACTCCACACCACAGACCCTACCCTACCCCCGCCCCCCCGGGAAATTTAAAACAAAAATAAAAAGCAGCCTCCCACAATATCCAACCCCGCCTTCCACACCCCCACCCCCACATCAACCCTTCCCACCCCCTAGAAGACAATACAAAAGGAGACGAATGTATGATACCAAGCAGATGGAATAACAAAAAAGAGTCAGTAGTAGCATGAACGAATCATGGAGGCTTTCCCAAAACATCAGAGCACTCACAGAGACGAAATTCATGGGGATTATAACAGACACGATCTTTCCAGCTGGCTATCAACCTGAGGCAAGACAGGGGGAACAGAGGGGAAGGGGGGAGTTGCACTGCTCATCAAAACCAATGGAGCATTGAGAAGATAGGAGGAATGAAGAGAGGAGAAGCAAGGATACATAGAAGGAACCCCTTCTGCCCGGGAGTCCAAAGGTGGTGATAGCAGTGATGCACAACCCACCACTGAGTAAAAGAGACCAAGACAAGAGTAGATGAAAGCAAAGAGCAATGGGGGATGCACTATTTTTAGGTGGCTAGAAGGGCCTACATGAGGAGGACAAAGTTACTCATCATGGCAGATTTCAACCACAAAAAAAACTGACTGAAAAATCCTGGTGGCACATGCGAAACCAACAACGTGGAGGGCTAAGATCCTTGAAGTGGAATTGGAAAACTTCTTGTACCAACATGTTAGGGACACAACCAGAGAGAGAGAGGAGCAGAAGAACCAGCGGGACTGGACTTAATATTCATCTTGAGCAGTTTCAGTATAGAGGATGTTACATACAAAAGGCTCCTGGGTGCTATTGATCACATGGTGCGAGTTTTAAATATCATATTGAGTTAACAGTGAAGAGTAAAGCTTTACGAGGAGCGGGAAGAAGCTAGACTTCAAAAAGGAGACTAAACAGGCATGAGGCAATTCTTTATGAGGTACAGCGGAGAAAAGAACTAGAGGGGAAAAAGGATCGGGAAACCGAAAAAAATGGAAAGACCAGAGCGTATTCATGATTTACCCAGAGGTGCAAAGAGCCAAAACCAAGGGTGCTAGAGCATGAACAAAATTATAAAAGACGAAGGACTCAGGCAAACAAGGAGTTGAGCCGAACAGCCAAAAAGAATATGCATGGATAAGAGGGTGGCCCATAGGCAATATGAAATAACAAAAATCAAAAACGCCGAATCTGACCCAACGTTGTTAGACAGCCACATCGGGAAGAAAACAATCAAGAATCAAGTAATCAGAGGAGAGGAAAGGAGAAGAGTTCACAAGGAGTGACCAGGAAGTATGTGAAGAGCTCAGCACGAGATTTAAGGAGGCATTCTCAGCGGATACAAAAAGGTTTCCAGCAAGCCGAGGAAGTTCGACCCACCAACAAGTACTGGACACACTGCACTCAACCGAGGTGAAGAAATTGCTAGGTGAACTAGATACCTCGAAGGTGGTGGGCCCAGATAACATATCTCCATGGGTCTTGAGAAGGAGCAGAAACACTTTGTATGCTTATATGGAAACAGGACAACTGCCTGGGGTGTTGAAAACAATAAATGTAGTTCCAATTTTTCAGAAATGAAAAAGACAGGCAGCATTATACTACAGACCAGTGTCACTGATAAGTATAGTATGCAAGGTGATGGAAAGATTATCAGAACAGTGGTGGAGCACCTAGGAAAGAAAGAGCTTATAAATGACAACTAGCACGGATTCTGGAAGGAAAAATCCTGCATAACAAACCTACTGGAGTTCTATGACAAGGTAACAGAAGTAAACACGAGAGAGAGATGAGATGAGTGTATCTTAGACTGTAAGAAGGCTTTTGACAGAAAACAGCGCAGAATACTGGTACAAAAACTAGAGGAGCTGGCAGGAATAGTAGGAAAAGCACTGAAATGTATCAGAGAATACCTGACAAGAATTAAACAACCATGATAGTACGTGACGAGGGTGTATAGTGCGCGCATATGTGGAATGAGGTTCCACAAGGGTCAGTCCTTGATCCGGTGCTGTTTCTTTTATACGTGACTGACATAACTGAAGCGATACATTCAGGTGTGTCCCTATTTGCAAACGATGTGAAATTAATGAGAATACAAAGGGACGAGATCGGGTATGATTACAAAGGATTAGGACAGGCTGCAAGCCTGGGAAAAACAAATGGCTCCTAGAGTTTAAACCCCACCAATTGCAAAGCCATAAAGTTTAGGGAAGGACAAAGAAGACCGCATTTGGGGTGCAGGTTCTGGGGCAAAGACTACAAACTTCACTCATGGAAAAGAATCTTGGGGAGAGCATCGTTCCGAGCACATCTCCTGAGGCTCACATCACCCAAATAACGCTGCAGCATATGGGCGCCTGGCAACCCTAGGAACAGCGTTTCGACATCTAAGTAAGGAGGCATTCACGACGCTTTACACCGTATACGTCGGTCCCATACTGGAGTATGCAGCAACAGTATGGAACCCACACTTAGTCAAGAACGTCAAGAAATTAGAGAAAATGCAAAGCTTACAACAAGATTACATCCCGGAGCAAAGAGGTGTGTCCTATGAGGAGAGGTTAAAGGAACTCAACCTGACGGCACTGGAGGACAGGAGGGGTATGGGGGACATGATAAGGACGTATAAAATACTGAGAGGAATTGATAAGGTGGACAGGGCAAGAATGTATCAGAAATGGGATGCATGAACAAGGGGATACTGCTGTTGCTGTAGGATGTTTGGAAGTATTTCTTCAGCAATGGAGTTGTCAGGAAGTGGAACAATCTGGAGAGTGAAACAGTAGATGCAGGATCCATACATACCTTTAAGAACAGTTAAGATAAGGCTCTTTAAAAACAGGTAGAGTTTGAACCCTAGTATGACTAGCGAAAATCGGAGCCAGGAGCTATGAATCGACCCCTTGAACCACATATAGAAGGATAGATACAGTTGATTCAGGCTTCATATATAGCTTTAAGAAGCAGGTACAATAAAGCTTACCACGCTACAAGGAGTGAATCTGGCAAGCGACAAGCTGAGACTCGGCCTCTGGATTCATCCCCTAAAGTCACATGTAGGTGAGTACCTACAACAAGCAACACAACCTACTGGCTCGATTTAGAGGTAGTGCTACTTACGAGTGAGAAAATGGTAAATCTGAGGAGGAGCCAAATACGAGGGACAGAGGGAAGTCGGGGGGCGAGGCACACTATCTACATATGATCATAATGGTCTAAAGACCAAATTGGATGAGGAATGAGAAAGAAAAAAATCAGTTCCCTTGAGGGGAAACTGAGGTGATGTCGATAAAACAAGAGAGGAGTTTGTAGGGCTAGTGACTCGTATTCTCCAGTGCTTTTTTCTCACTGTACAATACATTGAAAAGATAAACAATCAGAGAACCGGAAGTTCTCTCCCGCGACAAAAAGCGTCCATCATGTTAACCTTTCGGACACACCCCACTCCCGTCTCTGTAATGATTCCACACCATCCCCCGCCCTACCTACCCCTCTCCCCGGGCAGATGATCAACAAACAAAAAGACTAGACCACAACAATCAGAGCATGGTAAAGAAGTCCCAGATTTGCAGCTACTGAAATGCATGTAACTAATTATTTCTTAGAGGGTCAGGTGAAGCCTTGTCCTGGGCCCGGGTTGACTACACACCCCGTGACATCATTCTAAAAAGCATCTGTCAGCTCGCGTTTTATTTTCCGGAACAACACTAATATACTAAATATATATAAAACTTCCTTGAAGTAATGAGATTGACGCATGAAATATTCGCAAAAAAATTTTTTAGCATAACTCTTAAAAAATAATTAGGGTCAAAGCAATTATTGACTAGAATCTAGAAATGTCCCAGTATTAAACTGTTAGCAAGGGAAAGGAAATATTTTAAGGATCAATAAAAATTAAGTGCGAAAAAATTTAAGCTGGCTGAAGTTACTCCAATAAGAATTAAGTGGGAGTGGTCACGTGCCCTCATCTACCTCTCCATTACCTTGGGCAAAGTTTAGAAATTAAATTCACGATCCCAGGAGTTGACAGGAATTACCTGCATAGAAAAATTGAATGAATTATCCCCCAAAAGACTGAAAGAAAAATAAATCACGAGGGCGTCACTAACGGAGACGTCACTACGAGGAGACGTCATTGCATCCTACAACATTCTTAAAGGCTTCGATAATGAAAAAAAAATAGTAAAAAATAAAGAGCAAACTTATATTAACAGGCAAAGTTTTACTCTAATTAGAGGTTGACAAGGCTCTGTTTAGAGCGTTAACAAGCTCTACATATATTGTGTTACCATATTTATCTGCAAGATGCCCCAAAGATGGTTTTTTATTTAATCTGTAGCTTTAATAAGAAGCAAAAAAAAATATATAAAAGTATACAAAGGAAACATGAACCATTCTTCTGTTGAGGATGGTTGGGGGGAACGATTTGGTTCAAGCATATAATCTCGAGCCAACTAAACCCGGAGGCACACTCAAAGAAAAACCTCTGTGCAAATAGTCATTTTCAAAAAAATGAAGGGCCCTTTTGGGAACCCCAAACACATGCCGCACACTCACAATTGTTAGTATTCAATGTATTTCTTAGTGAAAACAATACTAATACCAGGAACAAACGAAAATGTGAATTAATATTCCCTCTGTTTCTTGGATATATGACAGTAAAAAAAAAATTAATTGATGTTTTAGACGAGAGGGGGCTTTGTGCCATATTATCGGTTCTAAGTATGTCTGGTGATTGAGGGAAAATTTCAATAGAAGGAGTACGAGGGATGAAAAGTAACAATGTTTCATTGCCGGTACTTTTTAGGAGGGTAAGCCCACCCCCGCTTTTTCCCCCTCCCTTTTTTTCCCCCCCCCAAAAGTGATAGTTTGATTGACGGCTGTTGTTAAGGTAGGTCACTAGCCCCCGCTTCCCATCCCATCCTTTTTCCCCCCCCCACCAAAGGTGATGTGGGCTCCGGCCCAAACAGTAATCACTAGACTCACAGCTCCAAGCACATGTAAGTACATGCCTGCCTTGTATTCTAGTGGATTTTTGGTTGAAAGTTTCACTTTTGCCCAAATAAAAACTTACCCTTTCAGTCTTGCTCTAAGTTGACTGTTGTAATAATCACCACATTTTTAGGTATTGTATTTATCTGGGAGTGATTTTTTAAAGCATGGGTAACCTGTCTATCTTTCCAGCTTGGATGACAGGGGGGCACCTGCCAATAAACGAGTAGAATTGAAGAAGAGGGACTAACTTCTGAGATGCCCCAAAATTTTTGACCACTTACCTGTTTGTGTATGCAAGAGCAGGATATAACCCCTCCATTGCAGGGGAGAAACCTTTTCCCCTGTCATCGGGGACGGATTTTGAGGCTAGAAAATCTGTGAAAACGACCGTGGGTTGTCATAACACCTGCGACCCCCCCACATCATGGGCAACAGCTACGATTTCAACAAGCGTGTCCCCAACATAGACACCCAAGTGTTATTAGGTTAAATTTCAGTTATAATTTATATTTTTCATTTTTCATTTTTTTTTATGTAGTTAATTTTTCATATTTAAGTGTTTTATATTTTATATTTCTATAAAATAAATGTTTAGTTTGTCTGTTATTATTTTTTTTTCTATTCATTAATTTTCCTGGGGGAGGACCAGCCTTGGTAATACTGTTGAAGTTGTTACAGGGCTGAGTAACCTTTCAAAGTGGCGACCTTCCCGGGATCAACTCTACTGAATCAAGATTCAATTCCATCTCGAATCACCATTGAACTTCAATGCCGCATACCACAGCATTTACCAGAGTAATCATTCTCTAGGGTGGACTGCTGTATAATCCCCGGGTTTAGCGCTTCCCCTTGATTAAAAAAATAAAAATAATATGGTAGATAGTCGGGTATTTAAAAAAGATTTTTTTGATTGTTATAGTCTCAATTTATTGTAATCAAGTCAGGATGAAAAATTTTTAAATTTCTGCCACCTTTTTGTAGGAGCTTGAAACATTTTGGGAGGATTAGAATCTGGGGCCCCGAGATTTTCCAGTGCAATTTGTTTCATTGAGCTCTTTTTTTTAAAAGGGGAACTGTCGTAGGACACTCTTTATTTGTTCGTGAAAGCTGGATGGGCAAGGACCCAAATTTTTTACTTAGTTTGCCGGGCCGGCATAGAAAACCCCGTTTTCATTAATACATATTGTTTAATTTAAGCAGGGATCGAGCCCCCCTGGGTTTATTTACCGTTGAGCGGAGCAGGAATTGAACCCCCTTGTTTCTTTTAGACCCTTTCATTTTCCCCTGGGAGTTTAAGTTATTCTTGCAAATAGGAGGAATAAAAATTTTTGGTGACGCTGGAAGTAACTTAGAAAAACAGGAAAAAAATTTGAATTTTTCATTAGTGCAAGATCCAGGAAAGACTGAAAGAGAGAGAATTTAGAGAGAAGAAAAACAGAAAGAGAAAAAGAAAGAAAAAGGAAGAGAGGAAATTGAGAGAGAAATCCAAAAAAGATAGTTAGAAAGAGAGAGAGAAAACAAAAAAGGGGCTGTAACTTGATCGTGAGGAGAAGTAGAGTACGTGAGGAACAAGCTAAAATACGTGAGGAACGGGTTTTAAAATTTAAAAGAACTTGAGGGAAAAAGCAAAGATAGAGAAGTTGAGGAAAAAACTAGAGAAATGGATTAATAGAGAGAGAAAAGGGTCGCGAGCTCGAAAAAAAACTCGCCCCTTAAAGAGAATAAAAAGTTACTTTTTTCACAACAACAATTAGGGAAGGAGTATTGGGAAAAACGTCAGTCAGTACCATATTTCCCAAAACCAATTTACCTCCCTTCTCAGAGGGGGAAACATAACTTTATAATTATCAGGTTTTTAAAATACCGCTCCCCTCGTGAATGGGCCCGCTGAACCCGGGTACCAGGGTTTGGAAAGTTATTTTCCCCTAAGCTTTTATATCTATGCAACTTTGTCGCACGATTCATATGTAATTATAACCACTGAAGAAGGCAATCCTTAAAGCATATCAAAAAACCCCAAAAATTTTTATAGGAAAGATTTCGATATGCCACCCCTTACAGCATGGCCAAAAATTTCAGCAGTTCAGGGAACACCTTTCGTTTGTTTGACTTTTGGGTAGAGGCTCAGGGGGTTGTCACGTTATGAATCTTTAAGGGGCTTCTTGGTTTCGACCGTTTTTACACTCTTCCCCCCAGATACAACATTTATTAGAGAATGTAACCTGATTAAAGTGAGGAAGTTTGAGGCGCGACCTGTATGCTTGGCTCACAATTCCTAAAAGCCTAAAGAGTCGAACCCTAAGGGAAGGTTATCAACCTTAAAAATCAAAACCCTTTGGGTGTTAAGGGACATAAATCCAGATTGTCCTTTAAAAAGGGCCAAAAAAATTTTAAGATGTTTTTAAAAACTGTAAAGGGGCCAAACACCCTTTGTTCAGGAAAAGTTAAGGACTTAATGTTTACCATTTTACGAGACACTGGGTGCACATGTATGTATTTCGATAAACTGTTCCCAAACCTTTTAAAAAACCATTCCCCTCTATAAATTTCAGATTACTTTTTTGGGGCCCGGGAGACACTTTTTCTACCATCCGTTGTTACATTAGGTCTAAAAAAGGTTCACGGTTGGTCTAATCCCCTACTAGCTCCTAAATAGGGAAGTAAAAGGTGCCATTCTTCCTTCTAGGTTGACCTTTTATCACCAAAGATGGACATAAGTGTTTTAGATCCCCTTCCCCGGAGTTTAAAGAAACCCCCCGAAAGCTCAGAGAACAATGCTCGTAAAATTTATGTGGAAATTTAAAAAACCCGGGTCTACCTCGAAAACGAGGTATAGGATCACCGGTTCACTTGTTAGATGAAATGAAAAATATCACCTCCGATACCCAAAAAGTCTTGACTGGGCCAACCAAGCCAGGGTTCTCCCACGTCCTCCTTGATTTTTCCCCCATTTAAACCTTTTTTAAAATACAAAGGGCTCCTTTGTAATTTACAAGTAATTGCCTTTTTCTTTAAATTGCCATAATGCCGCTAAACAAAATCAAGTTTTCCAAAGGAAAAAATTTTCATTAAATTTTAATATATGAAAGGTATCTTGTACAAGTCAGTATTCAAATTAAATTTTGGGGAAAAGACTATTCCATCTTATTTTTTCCAAGTCAATGCAGGAGATGTTCTTTAAAATGGGTCATGACCTGCCAGTGGCCGGGCATTTTTCGCATCGTAAAAAAATAAAAATTTGGGGGAAACCCATTTTTGGCCAAAAATTCCCCAATGTCACTACCTATTGTAGATCGTGTAAAGTTTGCCAAATGTCATCCTCCCAGGTACCCCGGGGAGTACCATGGTCAAAATCCTATCTTTCGGAAACCCTTTTAAAGAATGCTATTGACACTTTTGGGCCTTTATCTCCATTTTATCTATGGGACATAGATATATATTAACATTGTTGATTAGCTTTGACTTCCCGAAACCGTTCCCTTAAAAAAACCCTAACTACTAAGAGGGGGTGAAGCCCTTTTGTCCATCTTCTCCAGATGGGCATCCCCAGAGAAATTTTTTTCTGACCGTGGGACACAATTCACATCTGACTTAAGCAACATCTTTTCCCAAATTCTGGGGGTGAACCTCTGTTCACCACACCCATCATCCCACTTAATGGGGGGATTGAGCGCCACATTCGATTTCAAGACCATTTTAAGGAAACTTTGCTCCCTTAAAACCCAAGGGGTGGGTCGTTACCCACCCGTGCTTTTTTTTGCCATGAGGAAGTTTTCCCGTGATTTTTGGGGTTTTCACCTTTTTAAATTTCACTATGGTAGACAGGGCCCGAGGGCCTTGGCCTCCTTCTGACTTATGGACAATGAGGAGGGAAATGCGGGGTTTAGTCTTCTTACCATTTTTCCTTTCCTTAGATCCAAACTTGAGGAGCCTCGAATATTCGAAAACTTAAGTTTGTCAATGGATCAGTACAAAATTTTATTTTTATTCCCAAAACAAGGGGAAAATTTTGAAGAAGGGGGTAAGTTCTGGTACTTTTGCCTATCAAGTCAAATAAATTATAGTAGCATGGAAAGGTCCATATAAAGTATTAAAAAAATTTTTTGGGAAAATTTTATACCCCATAGAAGTCAAGGGGGAAAACCAAGCTTTTCATATCAAAAATCCTCAGAAAATTACCGTAGAAATTCGGGAACTGCCTTAATAACTTTGACTTTGTTTCCCCCATTGAAAAAAACCTGGTTTTCTTTTTAAAACCCTCTAATTAACTATGAGAAGAATACATATTTGGGCGACTTTGACCACTCGGGCAAACCAACTTTAAATATTAATAATCTTTGGATGACCGTAAAGACATGAACTATTTTAAATGTTGAGTATTTTTAGACGCCTTTACTGATATTCCAGGTGTTACCCCCCCCCGGGGAGTCCAAAGATTGATTAGTGACGGAAAATCCTATCAAACGAAAATTATACCCAGTTCCAGTTCACCTTAGGGATGCTTTTGACCGAGAGGAAAAAAAAATTTTTTAAAATTAAAGATCATTAAACCCTTCAGTATCTGCATTTGCCCCAGTAGTCAGGGTTTAAAAGGAGGAAAATTTTCATAAGACTTGCTATTGACTTCAGGGGGCCTTTAATGCTATAACCCCCGTGGGAGCTGAGCCTATGCCCTTAATAGATACGATCTACACAAATTTTTTGCCTTCCTTCTTTCAGATATTGATATTGTGCAGCATATCAAAGTTAGATCCTTCTTCTAACGTACACCGCTTTTCCTACCACCAAGGACTGAGTAAAATAAACTATGCCCTTTGGGTTTGGGAATGCCTTGCTACCTACGTTAGGGCTATGAAAAGGTCTTGGGGAATATGCCAAATGTTTTTTGTTATTTTTTATAAAATTTACGTAATGACACCCCGTGGGGCGAACTATCCAAACTTTTAAAATCAGTTTTTGAGTAGGTTCGTCACAAAGGGCCTCATGCCAAACCCAAAAAAATGCTTCTTGGGTATAACAAGATTAATATCTTGGACTGATACTTTTAAAATCTCTGCAGCCTCTCCCATAAGACAAAGTTTATTAAATTAAAATTCCCCAAAACCAAGAAGCCATGCATACTTTCTTGGTTTTGTAAATTTTTATCACGGTTTTTCCCGAAACCTTTCTGATCTTACAGGATCTTATCCCACTTCCTTAAAAATCTGTGAAGGAACCACTTGAACTTTCCGACGTAGCTCGGGGAAAAGTTTAATGAATTAAAAATATCTTCTCGTAAGACCCTATACTTAAAATTCCAGATATTAATAAACATTTTTTTTTGAGAACTGATGCCCCCAGAGGGCTTAGGTGCGTGCACACAAAACCATGATGGTACTCCCTTCCCTGTATGCTTCCTAAGCCCGGGAAAATCCTTCCCGCAGAAAAGATACTCACAATAGAAAGGGAAAGTTTTTGCCCCTTTTGTGGGGGATCTCCCAAAATTAAATTTTATTTTTGGGGAAAAAAATTCATTTTTAGAAACGGACCACAAACCTTTGATATACCAGAAACTTTAAGGGGAAACCCAAAATCGCCCTTGAGGGGGACATTGGCACTCCAGGCTTTTAAGTTCCTATTTGTATATCAAAGGTTCATCCAGTTATTTTCTCTGGG